>MUZC01000006.1:451506-509906 GCA_002072015.1 Radix auricularia
GGGGGGGGGGGGGGGACACCATGACCTGCCAGACTGGATGACACCAACCTTAGTGACGCATCTGGTTTCAACGTCAGAAGGATATTGTAGTGGTTTTTTTTTGGTGTTTTTTTTAAAACTCCAGTAGCTCTTTTACGAAAATTACGCTTCATTTCTGTCAGTCAGTGCGTAATGCTCAAATTTAACTACTACAATGCTCCACCGCCTGCACTTATTGCTGATTTATAGTCTTAAAAGATCACTCGGGTTGCTTTAAAATGACTTTCATTTTACGACTCACAATACAGTGGTACCTCGGTTACAGTTACAGAGAAAGAGAGACTCAGAGAGAGTGACCAAGGTTAAAAAATTTCCAAACAAATGATCGCGTAAAGTACAAACGAAGGCCATGCATTAATTACAGTGCTTAGCGCTAGGCTAGTATTACACGTATGCGCCGTTTCACTTGGCCTTAATCCACACCATAAACAGATTTCTTAACAGTGGCACTGTGTTCAGTTTATATAATTCGTTATTTTCCATGTTAACGCCATCAATTATGAGTTAGCAGCAGAATAAGAAGAAGAATTGTATAGGAATGTGTATTTCTTTCTCTAAAGATATAGTTATTATGAAACCTTGTAGTGGGTGGGATAACTACTTTCACGAAGAGGTCCGAGACAAAAATATATAAACGGCGCTCCCTCCTGAGCGCCTTGTTCATTCTTTATACTTTATAATGAAACGCCGTTTGTCTAATTTAGCGCCCCTTTACCTGGTTTCATATGGATGAAATCACTGATGCGTACATTATGTCCAAGTCAATTATCTAAAACGTCATTAAAAACATAGAATTACTCAAATAAGCCAATGTAGCTGTTTATTACGCGAAGTACAGGTATAGGCCTACTGTGTTTTGTCAGGTAAATTGCTGGATGTTAATAAGAAAATGTTTTAAAAATAAATAAAATTTTAAAAAAAAACAACAAAAAAAAACTACTGTTTCATCCTGAAACGGAACGAATTGTCTCTGTTTCAGTGCTTTGGGTTACGAATAATTTGGGTTAAGAAACGAGTTCTGGAACGAATAATTCTTTACCCCAGGTAACACTGTATAATATTATCTATACTAATGGCTGCAATAAAGAAACATGGTCCTAGTAACTGTACTCTTCATTTATTTGTTTATTTGCTCTTCTGGCTTTTGTAGTAGACCCGAGCCTTGTCGACGAGCTAGGTATTTTTTTTGCATTTTTGTGAATAGCACTTTGTTCATGATTATTAACTTGAATGTTATTTTATCTTTCACTGAACCGATTTTTATCTGTCAAACTAGTGGAGTCTTTAGAAGCAAAAACATTTTTTGAGAACTTGTGGTGTCCCCCCCCCCCACAAAAAACGCTTATCTTATCTTATCTGTTACAGACGCTCCTTTTGTACAGAAGATTATTGCGTCCTACGTATTTCTATGGTTTGTGTTTAGTCCTGTATTCTTACTAGAGTTTTAAATGATAAAGTGTTGGCTTTCCTGGTTTCTTCAGGCAACCCATTCCACGCCCGAATACCGGACGGAAAGAAAGAAAACTTGTATGTGTTTGTTCTTGCATATGGAACAAGTGTTATTATCTTTATGTCTATCTGAGGGTTGTATTGAGTTATCTTTGTGTTGTATTTCTAAATTAGAATTAATAACCTTATGTATAATTACTAATTTACTCTTGGTGCCCTAGGCACGTGCCTTGTTTGCCTAATGGTTAATCCAGGCCCGAAGGTAGTGGAACTCAGACCACAACACTTTAACCCACGAGCTGTGGTCGGCACGTTTTGTACTGTGATCGGCCGACCAAAATCATGACCAAATATCAACTTCCAATCCACTATTTTATTGTAAACTTAGCCACTTCCTTTTATTATTATTTAAATCTTCTTCCGGGTCAAGCTAGCAGTTAAAAATTTAAAGAAAAGTATTTTTAATCGGGGTTTTATTGACACTGTTTTCTTAGGCCGATTTTTGTGTCAAAATGGATAATTCTGCAGTTGGACCTTCGGGTATAGGTTAAAAAAAAAAGAGATATAAAATATTTGAAAGCCTCTTGTGTAAATATCTAAGTGATAGAGGTGATTATTTTATTATTCCACATGATAACATTAGCTCGAATTATTCTAGTTGTAGTGAATCCACCGATGCATTAGTACTAGTGCTACCCCTATGGCGGCTATGCCTAATGCTAGGAATCGCAGTTTGACATCGAATTTGCACATTCAGATGAAAATTGATGGGTTTTAGTGACTGCTTCATATGATTTTTGTGCAAATGTAATAAACTTCACAGTCAGGCAACACAAATCAACCAAAAACGTTAATGAACAGTGTACAGCAACAACACCACAAAACTTTTTCCCCTGTTCCTCAACAATGAGTTTTTCAAAAATAGACCAATAGATATGTCTTTCACTGGTAAAATAAAGGATTTATTAATTTATTTGTACTCAAAACTTTTTAAAGCCATACATTTTCTGAAAGATAAATGAAATATCTATCATATCTTATAAGTGTTTTCATGGAATCTTTGAAAAAAATTATGTTAAGGGTATTTGAAAGTTTTAAAAAATGTGTAAAAAATTTTGTGCGTGAGCATTTTTTAAGGCCAAGGTCACATGATTTATTTTTGAGGGGGTGGTTAAAAGCGCTAACATAATCCCCATCCATTCCCCTTTCTAAAAATATATAGTTAAAGGGGTTTTGTAACAATATTTGTAAGCATTTTTTAATATTTCTGATGGTACCCAAAATGATAAAAAAGGCCTCCACATTTCAGAATGATTCTTTACACAGTTCGTGGGTTAATATACATCCAGCTCCTCTAGCGAACCAAACATCCACTAAACAATCGCAAAGTGTCAGTGAGGTCAATGACCGATAAGCCAAATTATTTACGCCGTGTTAAAAAATGACCATTATAATCATTATTTACCAGAGATAAAATTATAATGTTATCACTGACGAGGCACTATTTTCAGATAGGTTTAATGTCATACTCATTATTATAAATTATGCCCATCGCTCGCATTATGAGACCACAGCGTTTTTTGTTTTTTTTAAAGTAAAGTAAGCACACAAAATGGGGGAGGTGGAGACAACGGAAACCTCGAAATCTCCGCAACAGTTCATTTGTTAACCCACGGGGACCGGGACTAACTAAACATTTCAAAGAGGCAGCCGGGTTCCCACATTTATCACTCTCACAAGACGGCGGGATTAGTGTGTGCGGGGGGGGGGGGGGGGGGGGGTCAGGAGTACCACGAGCCTCCTCTCCAAAGGAAAAAGATACGAGTGTTGCCAATGAGGATTATTAAAGAAAATATAATAAGCATAATGCGCTAACAATACAATAGGCATCGACATTCAATTCAATCATTTTGTCATCACAGCATGCAGACTCCTACACGATTGTCTTTCCTTACATAATTAATCAAATAATGGAAATTTTACATTATTTTATTAATCCTAATTAGTGTCCCCCTTGATAGAAAGCTGTTCAAAAATGAGTTTCTTTTACAAAATATTTTGTGTTAAGTTTCTGCAAGTAAAATGCTATACAATGTTCCACTTACCAACTATGCGTTTCTTATTTAATATATATGAACCATGTCTGACTTTGAAAGACTCAGACTCATTAATGCAATGTAAAAAAACAACAAAAAAAAAAACAACAAAGAGCCATGTTTTAATATAGGCTCTCCTCCCCAGGTTTAGATCTTAAAGAGAACCTGTAAGTTCGCTTCTCTACCACCATCCCCCCCCCCCCCCCCCCCCCCCACACACACACAAGAATGGACATAGCCGTTAAAAACAGTGGAATACCAAACTTAATAAAAATCATGTCAGAGATGTTGCTGGATGTAAAACAACTTGCACATAAGTCTAATGAGTCTACATTAAAATTTTGCATGGAGGTTATCAATCACAACCAACTTTTAGACACACATTGGATTTAACCAGGAGTGCTGTTTACTTTTTAACTGAAGTGAATTAAACCGGATGGACATTTATATTAGAAAATGGATAACAGGTAAACAGGTTATGAGTGAGCCTGACAACATAACAAAATGGTACGTCAAGTAAGGCTCACTCATACCCTGTTTACATGTTATCCATTTACGAATCTATCAGCCTGATTGCAGTCTCACCAACATTTTGGACATTTTTATTTAAGCTCTTTGTCTTCAGTAATGTCAGCATTAGCTGTCACAAAGAATCCCATGAATGCATGAAACTGATTAATACTAAGTTACTTATAATAATAAGTCTGTATAGTTACATGATTTTAAGGAATGAATATTTTTTAATGATTTAGTTTATGAGATATGATTTATTCTGCTTAAATGTGTGTATTCTTTCATTGTATCAATGTTTCTCATACGTATTGCGAAAATGGTGATTATGGATTTGCAAAATATTTTTTGATTAATTGGTTGGTTTCTGAGGCTGAGTAGAGTGGAAAAAATAGCATTAAATCTGTGGGAAGTGCATGGATGTACAAGAAATTGTAGAGGGTCAAGAGTTAAAAAAAAGAGGAGAATTCTCGTGGAAAAGTTTGAAGGGATGTTCATTTCATTATTCATAATTTGGTTTACTGATTTTTAATTAGTCTCTTTCAGAGTAGTTTGGTTCAAACATCCAATTATAAGATTTTAGGTGCAACTTTGATGAGGGAATTAGTGTATGGTGATACATGTAATGCAATGTTTGTTAAAAGAGGTGAGATATCACTCAATATGACCACAACAATTTTTTTTAGTATGCCTGAGATTCTGGTAGAAATGCATTTTGGGTCATGGGAAAGACCTGAATCAGATTAGTTCAAGTAAAGCATTTGGCATTGGAAATGTTCAAGGAGTGATTGTTTATTTATTAATTTTATATATATATATATATATGTGTGTTTTCAGATACCTTGTAGACCAATTCAGATATACGGTTTGATAAGTGTATTAAGTGTATTTGGTGTAGATCTTTATTGTGTGGCTCTTGCCCCATGGTTTGGTGACATTTTTAGAGATATGAGAAAAAGTTTGCTGTTACATTTGTAAGTCAAACTTAGCATAACTCTGACTGAACTTCTAATTTAAAAAATTAGTTTTAATTTCCATCTAAGTTATGTTTTTCAAATCTTCCACTACATGTTCTGTCCCATCAAAATAAATACATTTATTTTAAATATAAGAAGGGGTATTGGAGATGATAACACTGTCAATTAGCAGTATGTTTTGTTATAATTTTTTCTAATTTATGTACTAATGAATGATTTATGAGGTTAACACTTGGGACTACAACTAGAATAGTTTCATTTGCCATTCTACCACATAAGTGAGAATCTCTTCTCACAACAAGTCAATGAAGTTCAACTTTCTTTAATGAAAGAAATACATGGCCGTAATGCAAAAATAAAGCCAAAAAATTCAACAACAGTGAAGACCCTTGTTATACATGTCTGAAAACTTGTGAGGCCACACCTCAAGAAATAATACATGAATACAAAATACTTGATGTATTTAAAGCTTGGATACTACGATTAAATTATGAGAGTGGTATTTGACGCTTATCTAATCCAGCAACACCATTATCAGGAGGAAGAACAGGCCTCGGAAGATCTTCTTTTTGTTCTTGTCTTGTATGATGAACAAGGGGCCTGATTCAAATTTCAATGCTGCCTTTTATCATCACCCCTTCATTAATATCCTCCAAGAAAACTCTTAACGAAATTCATTATTTGAAAAGACTGCCAGATTTAATTTTTTTGGTGAATATTGTTTTATCTGCGGTCTTCCCCATCCACGACGGCAGTGATTTGACCTGTTTTTGTGAACTTAACTGACTCTGAGTCATGAAAGCGTTGAGGGGTTGAGCCTGTGAGTCAGATAAAGATGTCTTTAAAGTAGCCTCACGCTCAGGAGTTCCAGCAGAGCTTAATTTTAGATTAGATGAAGAAGATGATTGGGACTCACTCAATCTTTGCTTTTTTAATGGAGGCGTAGGTGCTATGGAAGTAATTTCCTGAAAAGTTTCAAAATGTTACAGTAAAAACATTTCTATCAGGATATGTGTGTAATGTATTGCATAACAAAAATAATATACTAATTAAAAGGATGAATAAAATCTAGTGACTTTACAAATGGCCTTTTTACGTTGCTCTTTAACAGATGCGGCCCGCAAGGCCCTTTCTTCCATCCCGTGAAGATATTTTAACCTGTAGTTTACCACAAAATTGTTTGTAGTCGGCCCCCAAACTGCTGTTTGACAGTTAATGCAGCCCTCCCGGCAGAAAAGTTTGGAGACCCCTGCTCTATAATTATAATGTCTTTAACTAAACGAAGCTGGAATATATAATATCTTAAAAGTAAAAGCACACATATTGATTAACTTACAAACTATTTCAATGAGAATGTTATGGTTACAACTTACAACATCAGAGTCGGTTGAATCTCCATTTGAGGTAATAGCTGATTTTACATTGGTTGTTTGGACACCAATGAGAACACGTTCCCCGTCGTTGTTGATCTCTTCACCATGTTTAAGAACAAGATTTGAGATAATAACTTTTATATGGTTGTATTCAACATAAGATGGAAGCCTGTCTTTGATTTTGGTCAAGCTTGAGATGACTGGATTTTGTGAATTTAAAAAAAATAAAAAAACTTTAAACAAACGCGCAAGGACAACATTAAAAAAACTGAACAGATTTTAATGAAAAGATACAATAAAAATACTAATAAAATAAAAATATGTAAGACAGTAAAACGCATGTTCCCAAAATCAATAAACCACCAAATTATTGCCAATTAACAGATTTAATACCATTGATGGAATAAATTCATCCTTACCCAGCAAACACTGAGGTTATAGCTCATTTAAATGTCTCTTTGTTTTGGTGGAAAAAAAATGATTAAATAAAGTATAAATAATATAATCAACAGTCACATAATTTCCATGAAAAACCAATATGGCATAACTTTATATTTATATATTGTATATATATTTTTGTATACCTCCATTTACAGGAGGAGCCCATATTGTATCAGAAATCAACTTTTCGATCTGAGGGGTTAAGCCAAGGCGCCTTATATCAAAAACCAATCCAACTTTCAGTGCTTCACATAGGTGACTGACAACTGTGGATGTTTTCAAACCACGTTTTGTGGCCACTTCTTCCTAAATTTGAGGAATTGTCAAAGAAGAAAATTCTTTAAAAACAAAATTAATTTAGTTTTGTATGATTTGCCAAAGATTATGATTTGTCTTACTGGATCAATGGTTCCCAAACTATTTTGGTTGGAGACCCCTTTTTATAAAAGCCACGTGACCCGCAACCCCAGGAAATTTAAATAAGTCATTTTCAATAAATTTTTCATAAAATAAAGCAAATTTGAAATATAGCGAATATTTTTTTAGTTAACCCCCAGGAAACCTGTCACAGGTCGCAACCCTCAGGTTTACAACCCTTGTACTAGATGATTAAAAAAATTTTTTTAAACATTAATGCAATGTGTTTTTTTTTAATGATTTATTTATAAATGCTAACCAAATGATTAATAAATTAAAAATAAAATCAGCAGCTGCCTCTAAATAATTTTTAAAAAATGAATCTCATCTTTTTTTTATCTGTTACAGACGCTACGCTTATCTATGGTTTGTAACTAGTCCTGCATATTTATTAGAGTTTTAAATGTTTATAAAGTGTTGATTTTCCTTGTTTCTTCAGGCAACTGATACACGCCTAAATTCCGGACGGGAAGAACGAAAACGTTTGTATGTGTTTGTTCTTGCATATGGAATTGGAAAGGTGTTTTTATCCTTTTGTCTATCTGAGGGTTGTATTAAAGTTATCTTTGTGTTGCATTTCTAAACTAGAATTAATTGCTTCATGTATAATTACTGTAATATAAATACCAGGGAAGAGTTTTGAAGTGCAAACATCATAAATGATTGTCTTTGTGTTTCTGTCAATTTCATAAGCTCATCTCTTATGCAAGCCATGCTATTAGCAGAATCCTTTGGAAATAATAATAATACTTTGATCATTTATATAGCACAGTACACCAGCAACCAGCTGGGCTCACAGAGCTTCACCAAAAAATACTAACACACATATAATTATAAATGCATTCAATGTAAAATATTCATATCCTAACTACAACATATTAACATATACGATGGTGCACATTAACTACACTTATTATTCAAATAAATGTTTGATTGTTGTTTAATTCATTTTGATAGTAAAGTTTAAAGAAGTGTTTTTTTAGGAGTGCAATCTTGAAGACCTTAATAGTAGGAATACTGGGAATGGGTAAAAATAGAAGATTCTATTGTTTGACTCAATTATTTTGCTCACAGAATGATTTAAATTTGATTAATTATCAAAGAATCTTTTTAAAAAACATTGAAAATTTTGCTCTTCCTTTTCATCAATGAATTAAGTTTAAACATGTTAATCAGACTCAACCCACATTGTGTCTGGACACATTTTAAAAAATAATTTGACATTTGAACTTAAGCAATTCCATAAGTTGAAAATGAATAGTTTGCTTTAAAAGTAATTATTAATAAACTCTCTCACCATGGTGTCCATTACCGGGAAGTTGTCAGTTTTCAAAGCAGATTTTGAACAGAATGAATTTATCAGTTCCAAGAACTTCTCACCAAAATTATCAGCCTTGACATCTGAAAAATCCTCTAGCCTTAGCAATGACGTCCTGTTGCTTGGCCTACAGATATTGAATTTTTAATTGTTCAACTCTGTCTAAGGTGTTTAATAAAAAGAAAAGTTTTAAACTTAATTGAACGGCCAAATACCATCAAAGTTTTTAATGAGATGAGGACAGTAATTTTATATGTGACTAGTAAAATACCCGCGCTTTACAGTGGAGCCCAGGATGGTATTAGGAAAAAAACATATAAATTGAAAGCCCTGTTAAAAAATTTACTTCACTAAATTGCAAAAAGAAATTATCAAATGAAACAAGTTAAAATTATTTGTGTTAGTTTTTTTCCCTGAAAGGAACCCTTTTTTCCTATTATGATCTCATAGTACATTTAAACCTGTTACACATAGGGATCCCAATTTCAAACCCCATTTCATGATAGATCCCATTTCCTAAAAAAATATTCCCTGGTGGGATACAAATCCTTGCAGCTTCCAATTTCTTAAAAACATCCCATTCCAGATGGGATACCATTTTCCATGGAATTCATTCTGGTTTGTATAATTTCAATGATTTCCTGTGGGAGTCTGTTTCAGGTGGGATTATGAAGGTGTCTACTAATAAATAGGATTGTCATAAAAAAAGGATGTGGAAAAAAAATACAGGGCCCTGACCACGAAAATTTTATTTTGTAAATTTAAAATACAACTGTATTTTTTTCCTTAATAATGAAGCATTTTTGTGCCAAAAATTGTGTCAAGAGCGATCTATCTATGTGGATCAAAGTTGTAAAATTGTAAGAAAAATTAATTTGGGGCTAGATCTATATATTCAAGTAATATAAGATTATATTATATTGCTCTTGTAAGAAAAAAACTACATAATGGGGCCCATTCCCATATGGACATAAAGTAAATGATATATGGCACATAAAAAAATGCACATATTCATATGCAATGTTGTGTCAAAATTTCAAAGCAATCAGTGAAGATTTGAGATTTTGAACAAACAAAAATTCACATTTGTATTTTGGAAGTAATGTTTTGGCCACAAAAAATGTAATCTTAATACTTCTCTACACTAAAAATTTAATGTCAAAAACTTTAAAATGAATATAAAATTAGGGGACAACAAACCACAAATAAAATCACACCCAATTATCACAAATACTTTTAACCTGGGATGATAATACAAAATACACAATTAAAAGCAAACCTAAATTTCGTCATATCCAAAAGCACTCTGTTGCTGGCAATTTTGTGGGGCACAAATCCTGTTTCTTGTGACATCTCATTTCTCAGCTTTACTAGAAGGGCATACAATTCCGCTTCAAGCTTTGCAGTCTTTTCATCAATGGGTTTCGGTGGTGTCACTGAGGATGAAGCAGTTGGTGCCTCCGCCAAGGGTACAGGCAACAGCTTGGTAGACATTGTTTGACTAGGTAATGAGGGAATCTGATGTAATCTGAATTTAAGACAAAGTTCAGATCAATTTTTGTAAAAAGCTCTGGTCTCATCTTTTATTGATCTAGTTGCTCAAAGTTAATGATATTTATCTAGTTGACAATTTAAAATATTGGCCAACAGTTACACACACGATAGTTCTTAATGATAAAGATAATATTTTCCTTTCAATTTATTAAATTGTTAATTATATAATTATAACTTACAGTTTATTCCTGTTGTTTTGCGACGCCCTGTCGGACCTATATATATCCTGTTTAAATTACACACATATTTGTCTCTAAAAGCCTGATTGCAGTCTCACCCATATTTTGTCAGTTTATTCATGGCATGATTCTATCAAACTCACTTTGGCGCATACGTGACATGTTTTTTATTGCCAGAGTCCAGCTCCTGCCGCAGATCTACTGTTGGTGTCAGCAAAAGTTGGTGTGCACTGCCCTTGGACTTGATGTGATCCAGCCATGACCTTGCCTGGGGGGTCATCTCAACTGTTGAACCAAAGGCTCCTGAGACTGATTTCTCTCTTAGATAACCCTCGTAGACCAAGGCTTTGCCTGTAAAAGACGGGAGAATTTTTAAAAAAAATAATTCAAATTATTAAGAGGAATGTGGTTTAAAGTTTTCACAGATTTAATAAAAAAACAATCAAAACATAACCATATTTCCACACCACCCGACAACTTTGTAATTAAAACTTATTATAAGAGAAGGTTTTTTAAAATAAAATTTGTTTTTTTTTAAAAAGAAGTTTTAGTTTCAAATGTAAATATTTTTGTTCTGAAACATTTAAAATCTAAAAATAATGAAAACTGACCCAATGCACTCCAAAATTTGGCTGATCTATACCTGTGTAAAAAAAAATTTTAAAGTTCAAGGTTGTGAAATGAAAGCTACATTTACATTTCAAGTTTTATTTTATGAAGTTTAAATAAAGATGATATATACTTCATTTTTTAAAACTCTTGTTTATTTTTAACTGGAATCAAATAAGGCAAATAATCAATAGCACAAAAAGGGATTATTCTACTTATTTGCTTTACTGGGCTTTAGGTTGCTATAAAATCCATTTTTATCATTGAGCTCATGTTAAATAAATCAATTTAAAAATAAAATTTACCATATTCATATGTTATAAGTAGACTTACTTTCCAGATCCAAAAATTTTGCTATTTTTGAAAAGTTCAACTTTTTTTATACTTGAGCCCAATAAAACTTGTGTTGGAACAGTTAACCCATATCTGTTGCCTGTAACCTTAAACAAAATTTAACAGCTTACACATAGCTTAGTTATATTAAGAGTTGATTAGTTTTTTAAAAATATTTTTGTACAAAACAAACTGTCGGAGAGGAAAATAAAATTATACAGCATCACCTCATTTAAAAATGTTATGTAAGCATTCATGAGTTGATTTCTTTACAGAGAAATAAATCTTTTTAGACCAAGCATACCTCAATAGCTTTGAACAAATCTGTAGCTTCTTTGGCAAAATCAACTTCCTCTTCTGATGCTGATGTATTGGAAACTGTTAATCCATGTCGCATACGAACTATCCTAAATTTTAAAAAAGACAAGTGAAGCCGAAAGCAGCCTGATAACCCTTAAAAAAAACTAAAATGACTATAAATATAGGCCAACAATGGCGTCACTAGGGGGTGCGGAGGAGGCGGGCCGCCCCAGGTGTCACTATCACAAGGGGTGACACCAAGATGTAAAAGTCTCTATGTTCCCGTTATTTGGTCCTGGAAGACTCGGAGGAGTTCTATAGGGTAAGTTGTGAGGGGGGTGACACCATGAGCTACCGCCCCGGGTGACACCAACCCTAGTGACACCTCTGTAGGCCAACCCATCTTTTTGTATCATGTAGTTGCATGCTTTAACTTTAATATTTTTGCATAAAAATAATATTCAGCTGTTAAATCAATGTCCTAGCAGATCAATGCCTTAAAAAAATGTTTACTAAACTATCTTAAGTTTTAAAAATCTATTTTGATAAATATTTAAAAATTAATTTTTTCTGATAAAAAAAGCTTATGTTAAGTGAGATTTTCTCCAAATTAAATGTCATGCTGAAAAGTTTACCTTAGCCTACAATTATCACAACAGTTTTCAGTGCCCCCAAGCTCATTCAGATTACCAGCTTCAAAGTGGGACAGAAGAATTCTTGAAAACGTAGAAATTTATAACAAATAATTTTAAAATCACAGTCAATAGTGCAGTTTCAATATGAATGGATATTACTGAAAACGGATTTAGAAACAATGGAAGGTATTACACTCAAAATTTTTAAGATAAAATAAATGAGTAAAAAAAATTTTTTTTGATGTATAAGCAAATTTTTTATATTGACTTAACAAAATAACTTTGTCACACCTGAATTTAAAAATTAAATAATTTATCTAAGTTAAAAGGTTGCAAAAGAAATTTTTAAAAAAGCTTTTTCCCAATACAAGAATTTTAATATTATTTAAATAGCAATAAAATGGAAAGTATTGTTTTTAAATAAATAACAATATACTTCAATGAGTGACAATTAATTATATTAAAAGTTGAAGGAAATTTAAATTCACATTTTACCTGCGACGGCAACCTGGTGTAGTCAAGTATTGTTCGACTTTGCTGAACATTTTCAATTTGTGCTGCATAAATTTTTCATTGCTGATTTCTCTGATAAAACGCCTGTGACAGAGAATTTGAGACAGCATCGTGATAATTCAAATTAATTTTCTTCTTAGATCTGATATTGTGGTTTATTAAGGGAAGGTTTTGCCAAGTGTATTAATGAAAAACATAGACAACATCACAAAAACTTTGCTGCTTTGAGCATCTAATTTTTAATCAAAACATATAATTTAGTCAAATTACTCACTTAGAAACATTAAAATCAGTTTTACTGAAAATTGCCGTGCAGATGCTAGGTAAGCCATCTCTACCAGCTCGTCCTATTTCTTGATAATATGATTCTATGTCTTTAGGGGCTGTTAAAGAGATAAGACATTCTTCTTTGTAAGGGTACATTAAATGTTAAATTTAGTTGTAAATATTTATTGTGGGAAACTGTCTAACTTAGTATTTTTTTAAGTTAAAATTTCTTGAATGCAATTGTTTTAAGAAGAGAAATTCTTAAGCACTGTAGCCCCAAATAACAAAAGTAATTTATGTGAATGCCAAAATTTATAAACTATAATCCTACCTCCATAGTGGATAATTTTTCTAACATCTGGTTTGTCAATTCCCATACCAAATGCAACTGTGGCTACAATAACCTAAGAAAGAGGTGAAAACATGATGAGCAATGATTTCCTACTTAAATTATATATTTTATTTTTCTATATACTTGACGTGATATTTTAAAAATCCTCAATGGGCAACAAAATTTCAAATTTTATTTTATAAATTAAACATTTCAGGTACATTTTTCAAAAATTAATTTTAAAAAAGGGATATATTCATTGCAGCCAAATTATAGGAAGCAGGCACAAACTTTGACAAATATGCATATGCTTTCTGCTTACCCACATACTTTTCGCTCACCTGAATTTGATCATTCAAAAATTGATGGTGAGCTTTGTTTCTAGCAGCAAGGGACAAGGAAGCATGATATGGTAAACAAGGCACGCCCAAACCTAAATAAGTAAGATAATCATTAGGGAAATGAATAATATATATATATTGGATACAGTAAATTAAGAATTTGTTGGCATATGTAATAAGGCAATTTTTATTTATCTATAAGAAACACTTCTTCTATATGCAAGATTAGAAAACTGAGGCATACCACTCAAAACACTTGTAACTTCCTCTGTTTTTTTTTTAGTGGGACAATAAATAATGGTAGGACCATCAAAAACAAATTTGTTCCCCGACAGCTTCAGCTCCCTCTTCAAGTCTGATGCAATGTCATTAGTTTTTGATGAGACACTGAGGTAAAGGTTGGGCCTTGAAAGAATTATAAAAAAAATATCCATGAAACTAGAGCAATGTGGTATTTTTCCTAATCACCGACAACTCTTACAGCTAACAAACTGTATCACTAGTTACTGAAAAATTAACTTTTGAGTGTCCCAGATCTCCTAAATCAACACCCCCACCCCCAAGAAAGGTTCCCCACAGTTAGGAGCAAAAGAGATTTTTGATTACCTATCAAAGCTTGTGCATGTCATATTTGGGTTGATTAGCTTTAAACTGCGGCAAATGTCTCTGCGAATCTCCACAGTGGCTGTAGCCGTTAGCGCCAGTATGGGAATCTGAAATAATAAAAAGGAATACCATTTTTTAAAAGGATTATTGGGTTATGAAAGACATTGAAGACTGAATATTAAGTACAGCAATCACTTTACTATAATAAAATTATGACAAAGAAATGTACAGTCGAAACCGCTTAAGTCGACGGCGTTGGGGTATGAAAAATGGCATCGACATAACCGATGATCGAGTTAAAGCGAAAACCAATATGGCGGCAAAATATTAACATGCTCTTGAAATTTCTTTATGTATGACCCTATTTCTTCACTCTTTCTTAAGGTTGTTAAGACCGTTCGTTTTTAAAGACCGTTTAAGTTTAAATACAACGCCGTTTTGCGGTGATTCCCAGATTGAGCTTACAATTACAAGCTACACAAATAAGTAACCTACACATCCCCTCTTCTGGACTCGGAATGGTCTATCGTGACCTATATATGACTCATGACAAAGCGAACTCTTCTCTTATATAAACGTACACATACTCCTTTTGAACTTTCAACTTTGACATATTTTAATTAATTCTAACCAATAGTTAAATGGCTTTTGCACACGGCCACTTCTTATGAATGAAACAATGAGAACAAAGCAGTAGTACAGTACATGTAATAGTCAAAATGAGGTTGAAGGATGAATGGTTGCCAATGACAACAAGTCTGCACACGGTACATTTTATTATTCCATTATTCCATACGATCAATGGACTTCCTTCGGTAACTTGATGCTAATAGGACTAACCAACAACAATGGTGTGGGAGATTGAGAGTGGGGGTGGGTAAACTGTCTGTAGTCTGTTATATTATATATTTTAAAATCTGGGGAGCCTTGTTTACAGTAAGCAGCCTATGATTTTGGTATCGTCCCATCACTAGCGTTTGTTGCTCGTGTTTTTGTGAACCATTGAAACACGGCATCGTCGACATCTTTGCGCTCAGCCACTCTAAGTCTTTTTCTTGCTGGATCAAAGACAGATTTCTCGTACATTTGCTTTATCACGTCGGCCTTCTTTTTCCATCCTGAAATGGTGTTTGCTGGAATGCCATGCTGACGACTAAGGTCTACCGTTTTTTTTCCTTTTTCTAGCTGCAGTATGATATCATACTTTTTCTCTAATGACTGATTTTCCAGTTTTCTCTTACCTCCTCCAGACATTTTTAGAATGAAAAATAAAACAACAGAATAGCTACAGGATGTTATCTTTTAGACAAGATCAACAAGAGTGCGTGAACTGTTATTGAAAGATCAATTTTATTGGTTAGCTAGCATAAACGTAACCAATCGTAAAACTTTTTATAAGACGCGTGAAAATACGGAAGTGAGATGGTGAGTGGCAACGATAAGTAACATTTTCAAAAGCTGGCGATTTAAGTTAGCAACACAGGTCTCAAAGCAAATGGGCTGTGACGTCACCAGCACACATCGCAAGCTGATATTTTTCGTGGCCTTGATGGCCATTGCCATAGTACCAGAAGCAACACAGCGCTGAGAGCAAAACGCAAGTGGGCTGTGACGTCACCAGCAGACCCTGGTGAGACAGAAATCATAGCTAACATTTTCAAAATTGGCGATTGGTCATGGGGATCGAGATAACCGATGTTAAGTGGCAAATTTGACCCTTTTTTGTGCTCGTGTTATGAGGTTTCGGCGACTTAAAAAAATCAAATTAAACGACGAGAAAATGCTAAGACAAAGAGAGAATTTGGCGGTTCCAATAAAAAACGTCGACATAATAGGGTGGTCGAGCTAAGTGAGCTCGAGGTAAGTGGGTTCCACTGTATTTTAATTTTAAAAATTAACTTTTAAATATTTTAGTAAATATTTTTTAATAAGTGGATCTCACCAAATTTTTATTTTTCAAATTAATTTACAAGTCATTTAAATCAGTAATAATCAAATATTTTTAAGTTTCATCATATTTTCCAGTAAATATTGAGATCTATATATTTTTAAAGTAAAATCAAAATTAACTTAAGTACATAAAAAAAAATTAGTTCTGGATTTTTATCTTATCTTAGAAAATTTTTCAAATAATCTTCTGGAACTGTAAAGCTAAATAAAGTTCAAGCATTTTAAAAAAAATTTCATTGCATTAAAAGAATGTAACACTTGGGTAAACCATTAATGAGCACAGCCCATAGAAAAGGCCCAGCAAAAATGTTAACAATCAACTACCAAATTTTTACATGAATTTTTGTGTCAAACATTGTAAGAAATTTATAAATCTGTTTAACTTCTTAATGCATTCCTGATAGAAAGTTTGTTTTAGATAGATTTTTTTAAATGTATCCATTATCCCACTCCACCGACCTCAGCTTTTTAAAAAAATTGGTGTGACCAACACTAAGGAAAATGTTGAAGTCATAACGCGTTATGAACAATATTTTGATGCTTAAACAGCATTGCCCGATATGTAACCTGTAGGAAAGTCTTTGATCCATTCTATAAAATTTTCCTAAGGACATCCCAAGATCTTGAATCTTATTTACAAAATAATGTAAATTTTTTTACCAGAAAAAGTTAATAAATCTCAGAAGTTTCATCGGACCCCTTGCTAATCTTATTCAGAACTACTGCAGTAATTTAGTGTAAATAATTTACCTCTGGAAATTCCTTTTTAAGACATCCAAGCTTTCTGTAAGATGCCCGAAAATCATGTCCCCATTGAGATACACAATGAGCTTCATCAATGGCTATCAAGTCAATACCTATGTAAAGAAGTAATAGTTTATTTACATTTGTACTATGAAATAATTTAAATTTTAAATATATTTTAATTACACTTTTGCAAACTGTGTTCATATAACATAGTAACATGAAAATATCATAAATAAACCACCCTTTGCTCCAAGCAACTCCAAACATGTTCACTTCATTCTAAAGTGGGTAGAAACAAGTTTTAAATTTAAATAGCTTGTTAAATTTTGATTTCTTACACTTATCAACAGACAATTTAAAAAAAATGTATTTAGATGATGAATATGATAGCAATTTAAATATAGTAATAATGAGACCTAATTCCTTGTGAAATTATGCTAGCAGGAGAAATACTGTGTCCTGTATTTTAATAAATGAAGGGAAATATTTACTGCCCCTCAGGAAAGAGCCACATATCTAATCCTACATCAAATCTTTAAAAAAATATAAAAAATTCAGGTTGGGGGAGGATGCAATAAGGATTGCTAAAAACTAGGGCTGTTATCGATTAAATTACATTTAATAGTTAACTTTTGAAAAATTACCGATTAATTAATCAATAATTTTGTTAAGGCTATAAATAAAGATTATGACGTCATTAATCTGAAAATTTCAAGGGAAGTAATAAAAACAGGCTATTGATATTTTTATTAAGTTATTTTTAAAACAAAGTTAACAATGAAAATAAGTGAAATAACGTATTAAAGTTTAGGCACTTGAATGAAAATTTCTAATTAATTTTAAAATATTACAGTAATACAACCACATAGAAATTGTTTGATGAGTAACAAAAAGATACAAATAATCTTTTTATCCATAGTGGTTCAAAAGTTAAGACCTCATAATTACTTTTTTCACTATGCTGTTTTCCTTCACATTTTGTGCCATTTTATGGCATTTTTAAAATGCCCATAACTTAAGTATTTAATTTAATTTAAAAGATATAATATTATTAGGAGATGTATTTAAATATAAGTAGTTCAATATAATGTCTATGAATTTAAATAGTGTTATTGTTTAATGATTTAAAAAAAAAACAAAGAGTTATTTTTTATATCAGTGTCCTTATAAAACAGGTTATTTTAAAGTTTACACTCTCTGACTTTCTTTAACGGAGAAGTTTGTACGTAAAACAATAAAAATAAAAACTATTATTAATTATTTATTAAAAAATTGAAATAATTGTTAAAAACATTTCTTTAATTTTAATCACTATTTTATCAATTAAAATAATTTTAATCGATAAAATAATTTACCGATTAATCGAGAAATTAATCGGTAATTTCCGCAGCCCTACAAAAAACATTATTTTATTAAATGAAACATAAATATTTTGGTTTTAGTCACACACACATTAAGCTGGTTGTTATAATAAGATGTTTGAAAAAAACTGACACAGGATAACAGTGGTGCGTGCCACTGTCAACTTATTAAAAAATTTCTTTAGATTTCCAGCATGTTTTGCGACTTTGTGCAGTTAAGGAAGAGTGAAGCTGATGCACAATAGCTACCACTTTTAACAATACTGGAAATAAACCTCAGAAGTTTACACAGACTGAATCAATTAGGCAAAAGTTCTGAGCTTTAACTATGAACAATTGAGCATCAATCTGGTACTAAGTTAACTAAGTCAGAAAATGTTGAAATAAATGACTCCACTTTAACCACAAACCATTTGCAATTTGCAAAGGGTCTTCTTTCTTGTTATTAGCTGTGTACATTTTTTTAAACATAAGGCCAATTCTTTAAATTTCTTTCTGCTACAGGAATATTTCAACACAGGAATGAGAACAGCGCTTTAAAAAAGGAAGGGAGACAGGGGAATAAACCTTTTTATAAACAAATATTTGACATATCCATATTAATTATAAAATGTTTTTAGCTCTCAGGGTTCTCAGGGTTATGTTAGTTTCTAAAATCTAATAGGAATGTAGCCAACACACTCACCTACTTCTCTATTCAATCTTTTGAAGTCAGGTATAGCACCAACAGCAAACTCCGGTGTGACATAAACTAAGCGATAATGACCTTTGAACATTTCATCCTTTACCAGGCTTGAATTCACCTGGGCCGATCCTAAAAAGCATGCTTTGATGTTTGATGCTCTAAAAAATGTGGATTCAGGAAATGATAATTAATGGTTGACAAAAATATATATTAGCAAAGTATATTTGCATTTTATTTAAAGACCTACTCATTTAACCTAATATACCATGTTGAAAAAGAGAAAAAAAAGGAAATGATGTACAAAATTGAAGTACGCCAGTGAAAAAATGAAATGAAGATTAAAAATATAACCTACTTTAGCCCATGAACCTGATCCTCCATTAAGGATATAAGGGGGCTGATGACAATGGAAGTACGTTTTGTGAATACAGAAGGAAACTGAAATGTTAGACTTTTCCCATAACCTGTTTAGAAAAAAGTATTGAAGAAGTCTACTGTATAATTATTATCATTTTTTTGCCTCCTCTAGATTGCATATCATAACATCAAAAATATTAACACAGAAGATACACAAATAGAGAAACAAATTACTTGGTATGAAAATAAAGTGCTTCATTTTATTTTAATATCGCTTTATTACTTACTCTAGGAGACTTATATTATGATTTCAACATTAATAAAATAAACATTATTATATCAATGAAAAAGGCAAAGAAAATTGTTTTAAAGAAAGTAAAAAAATGTATAAGCTTTTTCACTTGACTGATACTAGTACTAGAAATACTTTAAAAAGTCCAACATTTTCATAATGATATTCCATGAATAGAATAATTGAATAAAATACAAACTGACCTGTAGCCATGATAACACAGTTATCTCTTTTTTCATTCAACACAGAGTTGATGATCTTCCATTGCATACTAAAAATGTATATTTCATTCATTGTTTTTTTATATTTGTTATTATTTCTCAACCATATTATTTTTAAAAAATCAAAATAGTCACATCCTTATTAAATTAGAGCAAATACTCTAGAAAACCAGAAGTAAATATAAGGGTAAGTTAAACTAGTAAAATATTCAACTGCATCCTATTCACTAAATCAATAGGATATATGAATAATACAAATTAGCTTTAACATTTAAACTAACCTGAAAATTATATTAAATTTTAAAAAATAATTAAAAACAGTTCTTTAATTTAAAAAAGGCCAAATTTGTTTTTTTTTAAATGAAAAATAATTATCTGCTTCCCACAATGGGAATGATCAGAGAAAGAGAGAGAGGTAAAGTGTGGGGGCAGGAAGGCATGATTAGCATTAAGTGCTTTATTTTTTAAACCAGAATTATACCTCAGTACATTGACAAAATCTTTCCACTAATAATGGAAAATTTCCACTAATCTTTCAAGTCAAGAAATAATGAAACCAAACAATAGTAGTCATTTAAACACCAAAGTAAAATATTTTTAAAAAAAAACACACAAAACAAGCTCACGGACGAAAACTGGAGAATCCAAAATATTGCTTCAATACATCAAGGTAAGCAGAATCTATAGCAGGCTGTGCATTGTCATCTGTAAATAAACAAACATCTTATATTAACATACTATGTTACAATAAATTGCATTTTCCTGTGAAGACAATGACTATATTACCCATCATGCAAGTTCTTGAGAGACAGTGAAAATGAATGATATCATTTACTTTAGCACGAATCTTAGTGTACTTCTCAGGTAACACAAATAATTAATAGTAGTTGACTTTACAATTATTTCATAACAATTTAGGTTTTGAGATGCAAATTTACTCTTAAAATGTATTAAGCAATTAGAAGTGGATGAAGAAATATTATCTAATGACTACCACTTGATAAAAAGCTAACTTAATCTACTCCTACTATTACAAAACCAAATAGTATATTTATGTGTTTTTAGAGAATTTTCTTCTCTCACAGATTCAACATACCAAGCTCATCATCAACTAGTAGTTCCTCAAAATCTTCATCATCTTGTGCACTTTTCTCAGCTTCATCTATTAACTAATGGGTGAAAAAACATACATCCCAGTATAAGTATATGTAATATAAATGTATTTTTGTGCATATGTATGTGCTTATAATATAATGTAAGATTTTTTTTTTTTAAAGATTTTTTAAATAGCGTAGCTAATAATATAAAAGTTTCTGTAAGTAGATTGCAAAATGTTTTTATCTAATAACTAGAAATGAAACTATACTCAAAAGAGCTCTCTACAAGGAACAAAAACAAAATATTGAAATGTATAATTAATATAAATATTAACAGAACAAAATCTGATAACAATAGTGCCTTGAAAAAAACGAAGGCAGCAAATAATACACTTCCAATTTACTAATCAACATCATTGCTTTAATTTTTAAAATTGTATAACCAAATGAAAACATTAAAATTACATATAAGAATCTGATTTTTTGAAGATACTGGGAACTTTATTTGATTTTTAACAGTAGCTTTTGAGTTTGACTGACCTACTGATAACTCGTGAATTATGCATTATATAACTAATTAAACTAATTTGGTTTCCAAGTAAGGCTGCATTTTAAATGATCTCCAAAGTATTTTAAGAGCACACAACAGAGAAATCGAGTACACTGCAGCAAGAGCATGAATTTGCTGATACTGATTCTTTAGTTGGTAAGTTGAAAAACATGTACAAAATATGTAAAGGTTTTCTACTGTATCCACATGATGTTTTGCATTTGAAAGGCAAATAGGTCAAACTATAACCTTGGGAATTGTCCAGCTCCTGTTTTAACCATGTGATGTGTACTCATCCTGACTATCAATGCTTAAAAGTTATAAGCTGTTTTGTATTTCCCCTTTCTTTGATATATTTAACAACTTTAAAATTTGTATCAGTTTTATCAATAAATTTTATAAAGAGCTGGAGGCTTTGATCTACAGTGCCCTTACAGCTAGAAGTTTCCATGATAGGATTCCAGTCAGGCTTAGTACAGCTGCCTACACTTTCAGGAGCGGGATATGTGTAATGTTGGAAAATTGTAAACAGTGAAAGGCAAAATACCACACTAATGTAAAAATTCATAATTATTAACCCAGGGTGCTAATAAGAGAATGCACTGTATAATTTGGCATTTTTAAAAGCTGACTTTTCTTTTTTTTTCCATTATCTTTCTACCTTTTCTGAAACTCCAAACTCCCTTTCTACAAACTTGTTATACCTTATTTTTTTCTTCTGCATAATCCTTTCTTTACAATTTAACTTTTTAATGTTTGCAAGTGTCACAGTTTTTAGAAATAAAACTAAATAATGTAACTTGAGATCTAGCCAAATAAACATCTCAATTAAGTGTGTGGTGTGCACATTTGTGTGAGTCATGGATTGAGGGGTGAACCTTTGCTAGGTTGCACAAATAGGGAAGGCACGGAAGACACATGTTGTGTATGTGTTTTTGAACAGTTATGCACATGATCAGAGACAGCATCTTTTGTGGCATATTCACAATCTTTTCTTAAGTCCACTGACCATTGGATAGGTTGCTGCCTTGATTTTTTAAACATTTTGGGTTTAAAAAATGTCAAGCTATTGATGAGTGTATTATAGTAATTCTTGTAATGCTGTTAATATATTTTTAAAAAGTAATGTCTGCTATAAATAAAGGACACAGAATACAGATTCAATTCCTCTTACTCTCATATCCTCATCATCAAAGTCATTGTCATCAAAGTAGTTCTCTAAATTGCTCTCTTCATTACTGTCTTGTATAATAACATCAACGAATTTGGGTGCAGAATTCTGAAAGGCATATTCATTTCATGTTTACAATTTATGTAAAAGACTTTTTAGGTTAATTTGATAAAACAATAACCAATCAATAAGGACACATTCATAAAGGCAGAAAATATTATGAAGTAAAATATACTTATAATCCTGAACAAATTGTGTCTTTACTTCATTGTCTCAAAATCATAACATAAATCTTATCTCTTCTCATTTCACTTTAAAGTTTTCATTGTGATTTTCAAACAGGGTCAAATTAGTTTAGCCCATAACAAAAGGGCTCCTGCCAATAGGCTCTTCAACAAAAGAGCTTTTTACATTATGTCCACAGGCAGCTGAACTATGTAGAGGCTGAAGGTTAAGGTTTGTGTAAAATTTTGTTACCATGTAATTAGATTATTACTTTAAAAAATGCATATGATTATATTTAGATTGGTGTAGTTCTTTGGTTTTAAAATTTTAAATGACATAATGCCAAATGACTGCAGGTGGCGGGTGTAAAATAGTGTGAAAGTTTGTTACAGAACAAAAGGGTATACAAAATTTGTCAGGGCCCTATGAATACATTCTTAGTATTTAAGGGCCAAAATCTCTAGCTGTTTTAATATTAACCCAATTAAAGGTACATCCTCTCAAAAACTACAAGCATAGCACTCTGGTCAGTCTTACTTATCAAAAGCCATTACCATCCATGTGATAATGCACTGAGAATACAGTGCTCTAAATCTGTTCAGTTATCTTTTAACAAGCACTTACATTTATAATAGCTTTGACTAAAACTTAAATATTATTTAAATAACTTTAAATTTAATATAATAAACATAATTTATAATAAAAATGTGCAAATTAAGTGCAACCAAATAACCTTGCATTAAGAAAGTGTACAAATTTAAACTTTATAAACTACTATCAATATTTAAATACTTTTTAAAAACAACATAAACTTACTTCAACTATTGATGATCTTGCATTAGCTTCATCTGTCTCAATATCTGGTCTTTTGCCAGACCTGTCATTTTCCTGAGCTTCTTGAAAGCATTTATCAAAATCTAAATCATCTAAATTATCTATTTCTTCATCTAAGTTGAATTTTGGATAATTTTGAGAAATTTCAGATTTATCAAGTGTCTCACAATCCTCCTCTTCTAATTCTCCTCTCTGTTCAGACAAAGATCTAACTGAGTGTTCTTGTGACTCTTCACCGGTAACACCAGTCTTTATTGTTGGTTTTGTTATAGCAACCTGGAATGCTGACAAGTATTCTGTGCACTTTTGCAACAGTTTTATTGCATTGTGATCCATATCAATATTCTCATCTCTTGACTCCAACACATCTATGGATTCTTCCACTTGTAGCTTTAAAGCTTTGAGTGTTTTGCGAAGCATAGTGATCTCTTTTGAGTTAGAGCATAACGGTAGTTTATTTTAAATTCTGGAAAATGAGAGAAAGATAGCAGGACTGAAAACAACAACAAAATAATAATAATAATAATATGTTATAAAGAAAAATCAAGGGAAAAAATGATAGTGAAAGGATAATTAAATTATAAATGAGAATTGTATTTTTTTCTATTCAATGTTATTTTTTTCATTGAAATTCAAACTATGTCTCTATTATACAGTAAAATGTAAATTACCATGCCACTATGGTCATCATGCTATTAATGCAAAAAACAAAGATTGACACTTATGTTTTGTTATAAAGGTAAAGATTTTTAGCTCATTCAAAAAGAGTTAAATTTTTTAATCAATAAAATGTGCTATGGCCAGATGTTATCATAAGTAAAAAGGATTTATAGTAAATTTATATATGCTTTTATTTAAATTAATTTATTTTAAATACAGTCGAAACCGCTTAAGTCGACGGTGTTGGGGTATGAAAAATGGCATCGACATAACCGATGATCGAGTTAAAGCGAAAACCAATATGGCGGCAAAATATTAACATGCGCTTGAAATTTCTTTATGTACGTGTTGTGCGTTAATTAGTGATGGGACGATTAATCAGAATCATATCAGAATATCGGGACCCTATTTCTTCACTCTTTCTTAAGGTTGTTAAGACCGTTCGTTTTTAAAGACCGTTTAAGTTTAAATATAACGCCGTTTTGCGGTGATTCCCAGATTGAGCGATACTGTGCCTTCGAAGCCACTTGCTTGATTTTCCTTACAAGCTACACAAATAAGTAACCTACACATCCCCTCATTGTCCCCGAACCATTCTCTTCCTAATCATCTTCTTTGGGTCCGTCAGCTTATCCTCAGCTTACAATGGACTCAGAATGGTCTATCGTGACCTATATATGACTCATGACAAAGCGAACTCTTCTCTATATAAACGTACACAAATAAATTAGGTACTCCTTTTGAACCTTCAACTTTGACATATTTTAATTAATTCTAACCAATAGTTAAATGGCTTTTGCACACGGCCACTTCTTATGAATGAAACAATGAGAACAAAGCATTAGTACAGTACATGTAATACATGTAGTCAAAATGAGGTTGAAGGATGAATGGTTGCCAATGACAACAAGTCTGCACACGGTACATTTTATTATTCCATACGATCCCCTCAGATTACAATGGACTTAGAATTCCTTCGGTAACTTGATGCTAATAGGACTAACCAACAACAATGGTGTGGGAGATTGAGAGTGGGGGTGGGTAAACTGTCTGTAGTCTGTTATATTATATATTTTAAAATCTGGGGAGCCTTGTTTACAGTAAGCAGCCTATGATTTTGGTATCGTCCCATCACTAGCGTTAATAAATGATAATGTTCATGCACGTGTTTTTGGAGTTTTTTTTAACACAACAGCATTGCCGTTATTTGTTTGATGAAGCTATCGGCATGCTATAAAATTGTACATACATGTTTGCTAACAACAAAAGGTATATTTGCACTAACTGACAGCAGAAATTTACAAATTTAAAATAAAAACCAACGTCGATTATCGATAAAAACTTTTATTATTCTCCAACACATCTCTGAAAGGTATCGTATATATGCAGTTACTTTGGTTTCTTTAAAAAGTCTATAATGCTTTGTTGTTTTTTGCCTTTAATTGTCTGCTGATACTTTTTTGTGGCCTTGATGGCTATAAAATAACTAAGAATTTCAAAAGCCGGCGATTGCCATAGTACCAGAAGCAACACAGCGCTGAGAGCAAAACGCAAGTGGGCTGTGACGTCACCAGCAGACCCTGGTGAGGCAGAAACTTTGGTCCCTTCCCTTGGTTATAAAAAAATCATAGCTAACATTTTCAAAAGCTGGCGATTGGTCATGGGGATCGAGATAACCAATGTTAAGTGGCAAATTTGACCCTTTTTTGTGCTCGTGTTATGAGGTTTCGGCGACTTAAAAAAATCAAATTAAACGACGAGAAAATGCTAAGACAAAGAGAGAATTTGGCGGTTCCAATAAAAAACGTCGACATAATAGGGTGGTCGAGCTAACCGAGCTCGAGGTAAGTGGGTTCGACTGTAACTGAATAACTTTTCTCCACTACTACAGTTCAAATAAACTATTTTCAAAATTTAAGAGTAGGTCTTGTGCACCAGTTTTACAAAAATTAAGTAAATTAAGTAGGGCTGCGGTATTAATAATTAATTTCTCAATTAATTGTTAAAAATTTGTAACTATTAAATTATTTTTTAACTATTAATCGACCCATCACTTACAAATTATTGGAAGTCTAAAAGTTTGTTTTTTTTAATTTAAATCTGAGCCAATAAAAATTATTTATAATAAATAATACATTTTTTGACAATTACACAAACAATTCAACCATTTTGGTTGTAAACTATTGACTGACAGGAATTTTCAAAATGTTGATAAAGTTTGCTTACAATGATTCTAATACTTCACCTACTTATCAAACCATATGAAAAGCATATTAAATTCAATCATTGTCAAGTTTCAATAAGTCAATTTAAATTTCAATTAGACTAGACTCACTAGACACGCTCATCACTTGAAAAATTCAAAACTTTCAAACTATAAATTCTAAAATTATAATTTTGGTGTTCAAATTTACTTAAAAATCAGTTCTATTTAACATTATTGACATTATTATAGTTACAATGTCAATTGCAAATCATTTAGTAGAGCTAACAAGACTCAGCATTATTTATTTGATTTTTTTTTTTTAAAGCTATGATAGCTACTTAGCTACATATAATGCTAAATTATAATGAGATAAAAGTACTGATTACTTCTATTAATAGAAATCTTGGTATAACACCAGGGGTTATTGGGAGATTTCTCCGCATAACGCCAGAAATCTCCATATAATATATAACGCCTTCCTTTAGCCCTTAAGGCAGTTTAGGGCTTAGGGTTTGGGTTAGATTAGTCATATAGTTATAGTTAGTATATAGTATAATATAGTATATAGTATATAGCTATAGACTATAGACTTTAATTTTTAAGCTTTTTAAAGGACGTGCTATAACAACAAAAAATTAAATGGAAAAGACGTAAACAAGGTAAGGGTTAGCCTGACCGGACGTAACAAAACAGCGAACGTTTCGGCAAAGAGCCTTTATCAACGAACATACAATACGCAAATAAAATGAAAATAAAAATAAAAAAAGAAGGAACTTAGCTGTGGTGAAATCCAAAGTATCCAAAAAAGTGATACTTTGGATTTCACCGCAGCTAAGTTCCTTCTTTTTTTAATTTTTATTTTCGTTTTATTTGCGTATTGTATGTTCGTTGATAAAGGCTCTTTGCCGAAACGTTCGCTGTTTTGTTACGTCCGGTCAGGCTAACCCTTACCTTGTTTACGTCTTTTCCATTTAATTTTGTGGCTAAAACCTATATCTCCGACCGGAGCGTCGCGTCTCTTCCCGTTGCTATGAAGGATAGTAGTTATTTTAATTTTAGGGTTTTGGTTAGGTATAGCTTTAGAATTTTCGGAAAATTCACGGGGCTCGCACTATTTTTCCGGGCCGGTGACAAGCCATAGCAACAAGATGGCCACCGATAAGGTCGGCCCGGTCGGAGATATAGGTTTTTACCAATTTTGTATAATTATAAGCCTGATTGCAGTCCTACCCCTCATTTTGTTTACAATAACAAAGAAGGCCGCCATGACCGTGACGTCACGGTCAACATACTTTGCTTTTACCGTTATTTATTTTTTAAAATTCATTTTTTAACCTGAGGCTGGCTAAAACCTATATCTCCAACCGGAGCGTCGCGTCTCTTCCCGTTGCTATGAAGTATGAAGGATAGTTATTTTAATTTTAGGGTTTGGGTTAGGTATAGCTTTAGAATTTTCGGACTATGAAGGATAGTTGTTATTTTAATTTTAGGGTTTGGGTTAGGTATAGCTTTAGAATTTTTGGAAAATTCACGGGGCTCGCACTATTTTTCCGGGCCGGTGACGAGCCATAGCAACAAGATGGCCGCCGATAAGGTCGGTCCGGTCGGAGATATAGGTTTTTACCCTGAGGCTCACTGAGGCTTTAACTTTAGCCTAAAGTCTTAAAGTCTAAAGTGGGGGCTTTCGAATTAGGGCCCCCTCCCCTAGTTATTATAGTTGCCTTCCGCCTATGAAAAGATTTAATTATTAACAGCATAATAATACTTGTATAGATCTACCTTATCATAGCTTTTTATTGTGGTAAATGATTATGTACGCTGTGCAGTCATTGATTTAAATTTCAAATTTCGCTGACATAATGCTTTAAAGATTCCGCGAAATATTGCTATTGATTGTTCTTGTAAGTTTTGATGTAGTAGCTCTTACGAATGTAAAGTTTAATAATACTTTTATAATGTACAGTACCAGCGGTAGAGAATCAGTGACAGTGGTTCCAATAACTCGACTTTCTCTAAATCAGTGGTTCCCAAACTTTTTAGACCCTTTTTATAGTCAAAACTTGCCCACTGACCCCCTGGTAAAAATATTTTAAATGCATGGAGCAAAAATTATAAACAAAAATAAAAAAGAAGAAGAAGAAGAAAAAGCAACATTTTTATACAGAGTTTTTATTGAAACTAGCCGACCCGCGTCGTAGCATTTCATTAGCATGCGTCGCTAAAGATTTAGTGACTTCACTGACGGGTGACAATTTATGAAAGTAATTGTTGAGGAGAGTGTTTGACTTTTTTTTCTGTCGCTGATTACAACGGAGAGCACGAAGTTATTTTGCCAATTTTGAGAAACAAAGCTTACAGCCGTGTTGCTAAGTCATGTTCAAAAAGAAAGTGGAAAATGAACGGGCACAAAAATTTTTAAAAATTAAAATAAAAGTAATGTCTTAGCTGGGGCATGAACCTACGACCTTCCGCGTGTTAGGCGAATGTAATAACCACTACACTACGAAATACATGTTATTCTGTTGTTCTGAAAGAACAAAGTAATTGACCTCAATTGATTGAATTGTTTGTGAACCCCCCCCCACCCCACCCTCTGTACTACCTTTTCTTGCCAGCTGGTTGGTCGGTGGGGCTAGACAGCCTTGTGTCCGGCATGGTTGAACCATGATGAGAATTATATATATAGAGAGAGAGATTATAAATTAAAAATTTTGGGTAAAATAGATTTTGAGACTTGGATGAAGGTGTTTAGATTTTATGATTGTTTTATGCTCTCAAACAATAATTTCTATCTGTTATCTATCATTAGTGATAAGGTTCATAACGGCACTGAATCCGTGTTCTACTAAATTTAAATAGAAAGTCGGGAAAGCAGTCAACATCAATACTATAACAGTAACCCCTAACGCAAGATATACAATTGGCATCTGTTTTGGAGCCATAATTTGTGGTATCATTCAATGGCTCAAACATTGGTTTAAATTCCTAGTTTGTGGATATTTCAATAAGCTGCTCCTGTATCAGTATGGATTCATCTGTTTTCTCAATCTAAGTTTGTCCACGCGCAAAGTTTTCAACTGCCAGTTGGGAATATCCAAGTGAAGTATGTTTTAAAACATTTGGTTCAGATCTCAACTGTTGTCAGTAAGACAGAAAATCTTTAGCTCAATTTTGCAATATTTGAAAACAGAGAACATTCTCCTCTTTCCAAGGCTTTGTTTTCTTTTTACTTATTTTTGTCTTCTTTTTATTGGGAAAGGTTTGCAACAAATGCATATATTAGATTTTACAATTTTAGTTTTGATTAAATTTAATTGGTATTTGTAGTTTCTAGTTTTGTTAAATTTGGCAAATAAATCATTCATAAGGGATGTCATTTTTAAGGTTAATTGTGTCGCAAATCATTGTCTTTGCTTCCCAGGAATTCCAACGATGAATCAAAGTGAGCATAAAATCGATTTAAACATGCACTTTTAAATAACCGATTTACTTCTGTGTGAATTATTAAACAATTATAGTCTTCGTCCTTGTCCAAATAATCCCTCATTGAAGGAATTCCTTTTGATTCTATTAACTGCTCTTTTGACATAATATAGTGATCAATGCAAACTTTCAGTGTTCACTAATATATTTTTTAAGCAAATAAATGATGTCTATGAATGGTACATTGTACTGAAAATGCATTCGTTACACCTAATTTTAAGTATGTCAGACAGTCAAGGGTATTTAAATATAACCTCCAGACGCATCGACAATTGAACCCTAATTTATTCACGTTTAAAACTTGTATTTTTCTAACGTAAATATAAGAATTAGGCATCAAACTTGATCTTTAAATAAACCAAGTATTTTGATTGGTTAAATTATAGCTGTGGACATTGCCATAGCTGTACTTCCTTTTCTTAGAAATAGATTATATTCCATTTTAATCAAATTTAATGACATTTTAATATTTCGCCACAGTTGGGCCCCCTCTTTCGCTCTCTACTTGTATACCTACAACTATGGGCTAACCCCCCCCCCCCCCTCATAAAAAAAGTTTGACACAATCATAGGCGTATATACATGTATTTGCACATACAGCAATAAAAGGGAAAGAGAAAAAAAAGGGTTATCTGTTTTCGTGACTAAATAGTAATAGGTGAGCTATTATATTACAAAACACTTCTCGGGTCTTTTTTACTTCATCGGGCTGCACCTACCCTGTGTTTCGAAGTTTGAAATTTAGCAAAATAATAATAATAAATTATTGATAATTTATAAAATCTGAAGAGCAGGCTTCTAAATTAAAAGAACATGTCAGCAAGGAGTCTCCATCAACGAAAAAAAAGAAGACAATTAAAAAAAAGTCTTTAATATAAAGCATCAGAAACATAGGGGTCACTAAGGGGTGCGGACTGCACTGGGTGATACCATTAGAACCAGCCGCCCCTTAAAAATTAACAAAGTAGTAAAGTTAGGTCAATGCTAATTTTGAACTTGATTTTATCGTATTTTTCCCCCCTGTATTTTCAAATCTCTTTTCTCTATAAAGATAAATAAAACTAAGTAACAATTTTATCACTTAAAAGCGCTGGGACGTCCAAGTTACACAATAAAAATAATCAATCTTGACAATCAACTTCAAGAAAAAATAAAAGATTGTAAAAGAAGTATAATTTTTAAAAAAACAACAAAAGACTAAACAAAATTTCATATTTATTTTTCTCATTAGAATATACAGGAAATTCATAACCTTTCAACATTTAAAAAACATTTGTATTTTTTTACAGACAGAAATCAACATTCTAAAATCATTTCAATTATTAAATAGACATTCAGCAACAAAATTGTCATAAAATCATTCATTGACCAGAACATATATTCTAATTTGCACAAGTTCAGGTGAAATTCCATCGATGCAGTTTAAAAATATAGTTAATTAATTTCAAGAATTTTACATCAAATCTTTTGATAAAATAACAAATGAATAAATTTAAACTTAAAAATAACTAAATAGTTTTACAAATGTTAACTTAAAGAACAACTTTTCTGATGCATAAGTCTTATAATTACGATATCCTCTGAAAATAGGAAAAATGTTTAAGATACTTGAAAATAATAAAACAACAATCAAAACTCACATCAAAGAATCAGTTCGTAATAAAATTGTCCAAATTTTTTTATAATTATTCATAAGACATGCCTTATAAAAAAAATAATTTTTGTTAAAAATGAATGTACAAGGTCAAATTATAAGTAATGAGCCTTTAAAATTATTCTTTATAATTTATATTAGCATGCATAAAAGAAATTTTATAAAAAGAACTCCAGGGACAAAACTGTTTCAACCATAACATAATTTAAAATTATGAATAGCTTTCATTAACCATATGCTAAAGGGAAATAAATGGCTAGACCAAAAAAATTTAACACAAATAATTACCTGCTTTTTGTTCATATAGATGAAGTAAGTTAAATATTACAATATTTAAATTATTTTAAAAATTTACTACAAATAAGAAATTAATTTCCAAAATAGAAATTAAATATCAAGAAATAACAACAATCTCCATTAAAAAGACCTTTCCAACCAGTTTACTGTAACACCAGAAATTTGAGAACTAGAGGATGAACAAGTTACATTTTTTTATATATTTAAAACTTTTCATAACCTATTATAAATTTGAGACTTAATATTTTTCATGATTGAATAAGTTACAATGTGATACACCGAGATTTAATCTCCTCAATGACATCTGCTGTAAGAGTAAGCAAAGCTGTGTGGGCTTCAAAAAGCTGGGCTGTGTCCATGTTTTTAAGGTCGGTTCCTTTCAGATTCAACAATGTTGACAACATAAGAGAGTTCTCATTAAGTGCTTGGGAAGCAGCCTTTTCATGTTCCAAAACATCTTCGCAGACATTAGTTTGTCCGATATCTGGAATTATAATGACAAATGGTAAATATAAAATGATAAAAATCCCACATTTTATGGCAATAAATTTTCTGATTTTATAGAATGTTGTTATAGCTTGAAAAGAAAAATCTTTTAGAATGAATATTTTTTGTGTGTGTGGAAAATGCATATTAGGGGCCATCCATTTATAACGTATGCAAGGAGGGGGGCTTTAAATTAACGGCATCTTGTGTATTGATGTATTATATTGTAACACATGTGAATCAATTGAAAATGTCATAAAATAAATTGCAAGCATAAAATATTTTAGTGGAATTTTGATGTAATGTCACATTTCTTAAACACCCCCTCCCCTCATCACAAAATGCGTGACCCTTACCACCCACCCCTTTTTAAATAGGCGCCTGACGTCATTTATGGATGGCTCTTAAGTTGTAAAACGAGTATCTTAAATATATTAATAAAAATTAATTTTTAAGGGGGGTGGGGGAACCCCCTAGAAAATGTATGGGGTGCAACAGGGGGGTTTGAAAATGCTACTTTTGAGCGTACGTAATATATGGATGGCCCCTTATAAAATTTTTTAATCAATTTAATAAACCCTCTACTTAAAAACTTAATTCTGCAGCTTTCAACCAGTATCTATGTTTTCTCGTCACATTATACAATTTTTAAATTTAAAAAAACAAACAACAAACAAATTAAATGCAAATTTTTTTTACATGTCTCTTACCATTATTCTCAGAGAGATCTTGTGAATTAAATCCATTTTTCTGATTTTGATTAATCTCATCAGGTTTAACATTTTCTAGATTAGGGATTAATTAGATGAAATAAATGATTACTAAAATTTGTAGCTGAAAATTTTATTTAAAAAATTATTAAAAAACCGAACAAAACAACTCCTGTGTATACTCGTTCTATAGCACTTCATTCATAAGTAACAAGACAGCATAAGGCATAAACAAAATGGTAATCATTTTTAAAAAAACAACTTCAAGCTAAATCGGTCATTATGACTTTTTACTACCTATGTTTGTTTTTGTCTCTTTGTTAGGCAAAAGTTACAAGTATGTTTTTTCTTTTGTAAACAGTTACAAAGCGCATATTATTAAAATTTGTTTTTGAAATCAAAACTTGTAAAACAAGTTATTAAAACTAAAAATAAATAAATAAAATGATTGAATAAGGTATGTGCAGATGAACAATATTTTTCAGCTTCTGGTAGAGCAGTCGAATCTTGTAGAATATAGCAAAAGATCTCGATGATCTACAATAACACTGATAATCAATAAACATGCAGAAATCACTTATGACCCACTTGTAAGTCGACCCCCCAACTTTTCCACCTAGATTTTGTTAAAAAAAGGACTTTGGAATGAGTATATACGGTAAATTTCCTGTTTCTAAGGATGGCAGTTTTAAAAGAAGTCTTTTAGCTATTATATATATAAATATAATAAAAGACCCTGGACAAAATAAATCATGTAGCCGAATAAAAAAAATTTACTATAAAAAAACAACCCCTCATTCTAATTTTAAATAACCCCTTTTTCAGTCCATGACGGACTCTATGGCAAGTGAAGTAGCTTTCACATTCTAATATTAAGTTGGTTATAAACTTATTAAAAGAAATCCCTGGACTGTAGATCCATAGGTAGGCAAAAGCATTATCAGATAAGAGATTATGATAAACTGATATTAAACCATCTATTATGTCATACCATGTTAAAAGAGGGTGGGATGAATCATCCATTTTAAAGTATTACATTAGCGTTTATCTTTCATTAATTCTTAAAGCAAAGGATGGTTAGTTTGGAGTTATATTATAAGTGTTAATATAAAGGATTTAAAAACGCACGAGATTGCCTCTTATGAACAATACTATTAATCACTATTCAACCTTCCTTCATTTGATTGAAATTATACATTTATAAAGAGAGATATACAAAAATAAACTTTACCCAGACTATTTTCTTTTGAAGGTTGACTAGTTGGAGTCTCTTTAGGTTCATCACTGTTGATGACTTTAAGCAATCCATGCTGGACCATGTAAGATGTCAGTGTGGTCCTTACAGTCTGCACTTTTGGATTTCGTATTGGCAGCTGGTTTATTTGTACTTCAGTAAGACTGCTGAGGTCACCAATGGTGTTCAAATTGCGGCCTTTCATTAGCTGACATAGACCACGGTACCTAGAGCAATAATTTTTTTAAAGGTTTAAGATATACAGTTAAAATGCATCTTGTGTAATAATGTGGTAAATTCAGTCATTAAATTAGGATACAAAGGGAATGATTGTTTTTTTAAACCTTAAGGGGTAATCTTTTGAGGCTGAACTAGTTAACTCTTAATGTACCAAAGCGCGGTAATCCGCGGTTTACCGTTTAGTACCAAAGAGTGGTAATGCGCGACTCGCTAGAACTCTCTTTAGAAACGAAATTACAGAAAATAAAAAATATTCAGTGCGGGATGAACGATGTTTTCGACTTCCGGCAATGGCGGCTGTTTACCTCGCTAGTGTTATCGCTCGATTCGCGATGTTTTTAGTTTTTTTTTTTCGAAGATGCGATTTTGCTATACTTTATTACTAAAATTATAGTATTAAACTACAGGTAAAAATAGTTTTAAACTCAAAACGGTCTTTCGGATACATAAAATAACCATTCTCATTCTAAAAGATGATGTCAGTATGACCATAATAATAAAAATGGATTTAACGCAATTTTTTAAATTTTAAAACCGGTTGATGGCAATTCGGGAAATTCTTACGGTACTGAGACGGAGGTTTTCCGAAAACCTTATGGCACATTAAGAGATAAAGTGAATTTTTTCTATCCTTTATGAAAAAATAACTTATAACACGATTCCATGGTCCACTGCATTAAGTTTCAATTAACATAACACCGGGTTCTCCTTGCACATTTACTTAGACAACCAAAGTCCTGAAATGGTAAGGTCATTAATTAAGTTCATGAATATACCATAATGAGGATGTAAGCTGGGGGAGAATATCATCTAGGGGCTTAGTGCAGTCCATCAAGTCAGGAAAAATTGGGCCCGTGCTGTCCAACTGAGACTCCTGAGTAGGCTTATAGGTAACCTGTGAAATCTGAGCTGGAACTGGGCTGCCAGGCTTCTTCATCAAATTTGTAAAAGGTGAATCCTTAAAAAGAAAAATTTAAAAATTCAAGTTTATAAGCCCAATAGGATTTAAATTTTCTTAAGTTTATAATCCCCATTACTTTGGTGATTATTTTTAAGCATAAAAAAAAATTATTGTAACTTTAAATTCAAGATCTAAATCTATATAATATATATATATATATAAAAATCAAAGTATGTATGTATGCTTGTCTTTTATAATTATAGCTGACAAAACCATTCATATTGTTGAGTACCCTCCTGGGATGGCGACTGACACAATTTTTTTTGTATATTGACACGTATGGAGGGCTGGGGGCCCCAAATTTCTTTTTTATCTTATACGAATTATAAAAAATTTGTTTAAGCGTTAGCTACTTTAAAAATGAATGGATCTTGGTACATATAAATTTGAAAGCCCATTTTAACTCTTTAAGTCGCAAAGCGTTGGAATGCATCCCTGCCCGCTATCCCAAAGCGTCCTTAGATGCACTCTCGTTAGAAATGAGATCTCGGAAAGTAAAAACTCTTCAATGCTTGAAAAATGATGTATTCGACTTCCGGCAATGGCGGACGTTGCCCGTGCTTGTGTTATCACTCGATTCGCTATGTTTTTTGGTAGTTTTTACTTTTTTTTTTTTAAGAAGCAATTTTCCTATACTTAATTATAAAAATCATACAACTAAACTACAGGTAGATATAGTATTTAACTCAAAACAGGGTTTTGGATGCGTAAAATAACCATTCTTGGTCCTAAAAAATGAAGTCAGTATGACAATAATATTATAAATGGATTTTACGCAATTTTTTAAATTTCAAAACCAGTTGATTGTAATACAGGAAATCCTTACGGGAATGAGGAGGAAGATTATTGCAACTTTAAAATAACATAGGGCATTGAACTCCCAATTTCCTTTCCTTAAAGGGTGGGGGCCCAAAATCCAGAATGAAATATACAGATATTTTAAAATTCAAATCTTGCACGATTGGGCAATGTCTTTTTTTTTTTTGCTTACATAAATTAAATTCAAAATTTTTCAGCATAAGCTACTGGTAAAATGGATGGATCTTGACCAAGTGTGGTGTATAATAAAATATATCCATTATTATTCAGATTGAAAATACAAGTTATTTTGAACTTTAAACATTGCACAGAGTAAGCCTTGGGTCCGTTTTATTTCGTGTTCCCAAACATTGTTTACAGGACAATCAGACATTCATTTGAAACAGTATATTTATACAGATGACACGATGTAAATTAACCCTTATGTTTCCAGTTTCCTGGAATTACCTTTCTTCGGGCATCGTTGCAACGCACGAATGGGTAAGTTAGTGAAATAATAAAATGTTAAAAGAACTATTATTACACTGGAGTTTACCTTTTTGGGCGATGAGTCTAGCTTTCTTCTGTAACCGGACAAGCGAATCAGTGACTGGAATGAGAGATAATATTATTTCATTTTCTTTTAAATTGAGAAAATTGTTGATTTACAACACAAAAAACAAGCACTGTTTTGGCTGGCTGGCTGGCTCAATGAGATTAAGTGCTAACAATTTTCTCAAATAGCCATGTCACTGAAAAACAAATTGTACAATTTGGGTCAGCAATTAAGTTGAAGTCATGCACTTAGTACTTATTACCAAGGGTAAAAGATGACCAACGTTTTCTCACCCTGGAAAAAGAGCCCTTTCTTCCTGATTTTTCTCTGCATGAAATGAGTGGGGATGTAGGGAGCACCTCACTATGGTATTTCTCTCTAATGGGACTCTCACCACTAACAACAGGCTCTGCAAACGAGACTCTGCGACTCTGAGAACAAGAGAAGGTGTGAACTGATTTGATTAGTTCACTCTCTGATTAAATATTTAGAAATCTGTTGGCAGAGAACTGCGTAATTCATGTGAAGCCCTCAATCAACATCATAATGCAAAGTTGAAGAAAAAATAAATTATGATATGAGGCCTCAGTATTTTCACAAATGCTTTGAACCAATAAAGAACAAAATTGAAAACAGTAAAAGTAAAATGAATGTTCCTATTTAGTTCAGTTCAAGTTCATTCAATTTGCGTATTTAGACAACATTGATAGAAACACACTACATAATGAATAATAATTATAGTAAAATTTAAAATGTAATGATTCTGCTGAGAAGCCTTTGAACTTTAAACAAACAAGTTTCTTTAAGTCTGGTTGGTAGCTAGTAGTTGATGTGCGAAGTTATGTTAGAATAAAGTCATTAATAAATTTAATATGTGTTTGTTAATTGTGTAACTGTAACTCATTTATTTCTTCAACAGGCAAGTGAAAAGTTTAAGTCAGTAATTTCTAATAAATATAATTTGTTAAAAATAAATCACAAAAGAACTTTTTTTTTATTTGAGTTGGGTAGTGTTGTTTTAGTCCCAGGTCCTATTTTAGATTTAGTTTTTATTTAGTTTTTTCTGTAATAATTTTAGTTTTAGTCTAGTTTTAGTTTTGAGCTCAATTTTCGTTTTAGTTTTCGTCTTATACATTTTAGTTTCACTTTTAGTTTTAGTCTTGTAAACACCAATAACTAATAACATGATTGTTCATGATCAATTGTTGAAACAAATTGAAGCATAATAATAGTAGTCACAGAGATGACAGCTCAGTGTACTGAGACTGAGTCCATTCACTCAATTGTCACATTATAAGTCACACTATCACATTGTGTTATGTGCCAATGCCAAGACTCAATTTTTGACTATGTTGTAGACTAGCAGACTTGCAGTGCATGTACAAAAAACAGCAACAACTAAAAACGTAATAATAATAAGAAACCAAAAACGTAAGTCAAAATTAAAATAAATGTATTCATTCTAAGACAAAGAACTCTGAACTAACTAAACTAAGTAACAACAGTTCACTTGAAGAGTGAAGACTAAGCGTCAAAACAAATGACTGTTCAGCTTGAGAAAGACCCGTTTTTCTAGACTCCGATTAGTTCTGTTTCTTTTCCCAGTAGTCAAATCACCACAAAGAGAAAAAATTCTCTCCACGTAAGCCTCCGAAGCTGGTGCAGTCAATATATCTAAGGCCAATGGTGCAAGCAACGGAAACGTTTTTTGAACGTTCTGTGATTGCCAGTAGCTTAAGCCATTGCCATCCTCACTGACTGCTTTGGCAGCTTCTTGATAGTGCAACAAATAATCTTCCAGTTCGTCTTCAGGCCCACGAACTGCAGATATAATATTAGTGATTGGTGGGGTGTTCGCAATGTGTTGCGTCAGGGATTTGAAGCGCTTGAGAGGAGGTCCAGATGTAGTCAGGGCTGTTGAACCAACGCTATCAGGAGACGCAGTTGCAGTGATATTTCGGTTAGGAGTAGGCTGACCAGCAGCTGAAATCACTTGACCAAGCTGTGCACTTACTGCGGCTGCTGCTGCTGAAGCAGTTTCTTCTCGCAACACAAACTGTTTTGCTGCACTTAGAAGATGCCCTTTTCCTGAAATGAACAGTGCTGACACAGTGGTAGGATCAAGCAGGCAAGCTGCAGAAGGTATAGGTTCAAAAATATCAGAATCTGGTTCCAACGCAAACTCAAATCGTCGCCTCAAGCCATCCAAAAAGGTGACTGCTAGCTCTTTTAGTGATGCGTCCAGAGTTTGATCAGACTGTGCCTCAAGAAGATGATATTCTATGTCCATAAGTGCTGGAATTACTGATGACATAACAACTTTATCGCCTTCGAGTAAACGTGTATGTTCGGCAAATGGTTGCAGAAGCTTCAGTAACTGATCTATTTTTTGCCATTCACTTGAAAGAAGAGTGTCCCATTCCATTTCTTCCGCTACTGCATTCACACTAACCTTCAGTTCAATTAGTCGCTGCAGTAGAAGGAATGTGCTTGACCATCTTGTGGGACAATCTGCAATAAGAGTTTTCTTGCTCTTCAACACTAGCTTTTGGGTTGCAACAGATGATTTTCTAAACTTTTCAACCATACGCCTTGCTGAATCAAGTATCGGTTTTATGGCAGCACACTTTGACATCTCATTAACAACTAGCTGCATAGTATGAGGCATACATGCCATGCGTTTCAATTTCAAATAGTGACCATCAACAGTCGTTTCTGCCCTTGCAACCTCATAGTCTTTATCTTCATTAATATTGTCAACCTCATCATCCTCTTCCTCATCAGAATCTGTGCCAGTGGCAGTTTTGCATCTATCAACAAACATGGTTTTAAAAGCTTTTATCATGTTAGCGCCATTGTCCGTAATAACTAGCATGACTTGGCTAGTTTTTATACCCCATTTTTCGAAGCAATCGCTAACTTTAGCAGCAATATTTTCACCTGTATGAGGATGACTAACAGTAAACACATTCAGTGTTAAATGTTCACCTTGCTGTATAATTGGATTGTACAAACAAGCCAAAACACCAAGGAACGCTGCCGTAAGGCCCCTTTTTGACCAAATATCCAAGCAAAGGGTAAGACGCTGGGCATGTTGTATATTCTCTTTAACCTTCTTTTCGAGTTCTTCACACGCCGATTTTAAAGCCGTTTGTATAGCTGTACGGCTTGGTACTTGAAACTTGGGATCCATTGCCTGGCAGAACTCTCTGAATGCCTCATGCTCGACCTGTACATGTAAATTGCATTCTTTCATTATTGTAATTATTTTACAATTTACATTTTATAGTTGCATATTAATTATTATGTACCAATATACAGCCATTTTTATTTATTCTTATATTAATTCAATGAAATGAATAACATTTAACAGTTATACTATTTAAGCTGCCATGTGGCCATGTGTACAAATTTTATCTGTTTTAAGTACTCTAACAATTATTTTTCTCAAGCCCTGTCCTGTCCCATAATAAAATTAGTGATACTGCTGCCCATATTAATACACATAAAATTATAATGAAAAAGTTTTGTTTTACAATTTAATGTTCGTAAGGTTATGATACTACATGAATGATATGTCACATGTGTCTTTGTGTGACTTTTTGTTTATAGGTTCAAAGAAGTAGTAGTAGTTATTAATAAGAAATAAATAAAGCATGATTACTTACCAACGACGTGGAAACACCAGTTTTCGCTATGAATCGTGTCAGAGCTTGCATTCTGGAAATATTTTCAACAGACTGTGCAGAATATTTGTGTTTATTAAGTTTATTACCAAACATGTCGGTAATTTTCCTTGAGGCAGAAGAGTTGGCAGCTGGCAACTTTGTTGACTTACTGGGTGCTGCTGCTACTTTAGTCTTCTCTTTCTCTTCCATGGCATCATTTTCTTTCTTGTGGCAAGCTTTTAAATGCCGTTTTAGATTTGTAGGATTCCTTCCCACGAGCAGTCTTTCACATTTCTTACCGTCGTTAATAACCAAACATTCACTTTTGTTTAAATCTATACGGTACGTGAAATAATCCCAAACATCACTCGATTTTGGGCGTCCACTTACTCCACCAACACCAGTTCCTGCTGTTGTCATTGTCAACTTTCAATGTTAAATAATTGTATTATTTTTATGACTTATATTATCGCCCAGTTGATGCGCATGCGCGATCATCAAAGAAATCAGGTCATAATAATTTCCTAGAATTTCGCAAAAGTGCAGTAACGGAAAAGAACGATAAATGGGGATTTTAGTTTTTATTTCGTTGGGGAGTTTTAGTTTCAGTTTTTATTCAGTCTTTAGTCTACCAGATTTAGTTTTCATCTAGTTTTATTCTTGCTGCTAATTTTAGTTTTAGTTTTAGTTCTCGTTGACGAAAATGTACATATTTTCGTTTACGAAGGTTTTAGTTTCAGTTTTCGTCGACGAAAACAACACTAGAGTTGGGTAGTGACTCATAGAGCTTCAATGTGGCTCTAAAAATTGTTTTTATGTTTAAAATGACTATTTCCTGTACTGACGGTCATTGCTCGAAAAAAGGTTAAGACCTCATAGGAACATGGGGTGGTCGAGTGGCAAGCGTGCTCGACTGTCGTTCCGATGGTCACGAGTTCGAATCCATGGGAAGTCGGAGACCACGGGCCAATTGGCACAAAACTCGTGGCACTCAATATTGAGAACGAAGAAAAAGAAGAAGCATAGGAACATGATAATGAATAACTGAATTTAGAATAAATTATCTGAACTACTTACTTGTCCTGATGGTGGAGTGTCAGTGACAGTCTTCTTAAGGATGCTGCAGCTAGGAGACTTTGATGGAGACCAATCATGAAGAGCCATCTGTTCCTGATCTAATGGGTCACACTCTATATCACTAGCCTGCAGCTCATCTACAGCCCCCGTTGTATGGCCCTCACCAGGGGCATCAGTATCTACTGTATCAACTAATCGTTCACACATTTCCAGATGGGGCGGCTTTTCACCTACAGCTCCAGTTTCTACTGTGTCACCTAATGGTTCACACATTTCCAGATGGGGAGGTTTTTCAATTTCAACATTGGCTGTGTGTGTAGTCACTTCAGATGTCACTTCCTTTTCTGCCACCTCCATGTCAGCTTGACGTCCTGCCTTTTCTAGGTCAACTTCAATCCCAGGTGCTTCTAGCTCAGCTTCATGTTCAGGTATTTCTATGCTAGCTTCATGTTCAGGTACTTCTACGCTAGCTTCATGTTCAGGTACTTCTACGCTAGCTTCATGTTCAGGTACTTCTACGCTAGCTTCATGTTCAGATACTTCAACGTCAGCTTCTTTCCCAGATACTTCATTGACAGCTTCATGTCCAGGCACTTCTAAATCAGCATTATGCCCAGGTATTTCTATTTCAATTTCATGCTCAGGTACTTCAATTTCGGCATCATGCCCTAAAGCTTCTTCATCTAATACTTCCATATTATCATCCTGAACCGCCGTATTATCTCTTTGTTCTGAAAATTCTGTGCAAGGCACTTGAGATTCAACTTCAATCAAACAGACACCATTAACTGTATTGTTCGTTTCGTTTGCATCACTTATTTTAAAATTAATTCCAGCATTTTCAGTTATTTCATTCTGATCAGTTTCTGCTTGACTGATTCCTTTTTCACTAGAGTTTTGATTTTTTCCTTCATCATCAGTGACCATATTAGTATTTATTATGCCTGTATCAATCACTTGATTAGTATTCCTGTCAGTGCATCCTTTTTTATTGCTCTCTTCTTGCCCAACAACAACTTTATCACCTCCTCCTTGAATCATCTCTTCTCTTTGAATTACTTGATTGGTTCTGTCTGTAACATCTGTTTGTTTGCCCTCTGCCTTTTCATGTACTTGATTGGTTCTGTCTGTAACATCTGTTTGTTTGCCCTCTGTCTTTTCATGTACTTGATCGGTTCTGGCTGTGCCACTTGTATGATTGGTCTCTTCATTTTCAATAACTGGCTGGTCAATGCCAGCGTCATTTAATTGTTCACTTCCCTGCACTGTTGCGTTGGCTGACTTCAACCCTCTTTCTGATTGATCGACTTGATTCGCTTCTTCGGCTTGTAACTGTTCTTGATTTCCAGAAGTTTCTTCATCTACAATAGCCACTACATTACGTCTTTCTTCTTCTTCTTCTTGGTGAATTCCTGTAGTCTCAATTTCCAGTGGCTCATCTGGTGCCTCTATGACCTGAATGTCTGTGTCTTCTTGATCTTGTGACACCAAAATAACATCACTAGACACTGCCTTATTTGTCTTATCAAGCACATCATCATCATCATCATCTAAAGTAATGAGCTCAATCACTGAATCGTCGCTCTCTACTGCTGTTTTAACTGATCTACCCTCATGGTAGCTGCCTTCATCATTCACAATAACTCTGCCTGAAGTGTTCTGAAGATTTGTACAGATTTGAATGTCGGATGGGTCTGATTCACTGAAAAGGTTTTCACTTAAAACCTCTTGACTCATGTTAATTGGCCCCACACACTGGACTTTTTTTTCTTGCAACTGCGACCCACCGACATGGCCTTTGCCGACTGGCCTCACAAGAACTACAGGAAGGACCTGGTGGTTTGCAGATGAGAGGTGGCTGGCGTCGCCTGCAGCTCCGCTGTGCTGTTGTTCACGCTCAAAGCTGGCCGTTAGAACAGATAGAGCACTGCTCAGAGCCTCATCGACAACCTGCCTGTTCACACTGACAGTTGTGTCCCAGTCTGGCTCGTCAACATTGGCTGCTTCTCTAGGGGGTTCCCTGGCAGCACTGATGTTTTCAGTTGCGCTGGCGTCTGCCCCTGGATCACTCTGCAGGTGTAAAGGCTTAATAACTGAAACTGTCTTGTTTGCAAAAGTTGTCCTTTTCTTCTTCTTACTCTTAGTAGGGATAAGTTCATCTTTGAAGGGTGACAAGCGCTTATTTGACTTGCTTTTAGACCTTAGTTTATAGGTAGCTTTTTTGGGAGATGTTTGCACCAGGGCTTGAAGTTCTCTACTAGCTTTCTTTTCACTTAGATCCAAGTCATTTCTTTTTTTGGTACACATGCTCAGTGAGCTTTCGTCTACTTTCTTCCGTTTAGGCTCAGTCTCTCCAAGTGAATTATCAGACTCGCTATCCTTGTCCTTAAGAGCAAACAGCACTGAGGATGAGGATTCCCTGGCCCGTTTCTTGGAAAGCCCACCACTTTTCTTGACCGCACTGTGGCGTCGCTGTGGATTAACAACGGATGGCGACTTAACCTGTGGAGTAACTTCCCCTTTCTCTGTCAGTGCCTCTTTGTCGGCACTGATTTTAGTTTTACATACATAAGGTGGGAAGATTTCCCCCTTTCCTGTCAGTGCCTCGATGTTAGCACTGATTTTTGTTTTACATACATAAGGTGGGAAGATTTCCCCCTTTCGTGTCAGTGCCTCGATGTTAACACTGATTTTTTTTTTACATATATAAGGTGGGAAGATTTCCCCTTTCCCTGACAGTGCCTCTTTGTCAGCACTGATTTTATTTTTACATACATAAGGTGGGAAGATTTCCCCTTTCCCTGTCAGTGCCTCTTTGTCGGTACTGATTTTAATTTCACCTTCATGTGGTAAGGAGATATCATCTTTCAGTTGTACACATTTTCTGCGAGTTGTTACTTTTACTGAACAACAAGGACACTGTTTCTTCACAGAATTCACTCGCTTCCTTTTCCTGCTATCAAGCACATATTTTGCTGGCATTTTCGTCTTCCTCTTATTGACTCTGTTGTTATTTGGGCTTTCCTCTTCTTGCAGTGTTGATTGTGATGGGTTGAAATCAGATTCTGGACTCAGATTGGTTTGGGTGAAACTGAAGACAGTATTTTTATCGCTCTCTTCCGAACTAGATGTGGAGCTTTTTGAAAGAGAAAACTTCTGCAAAGTTTTAGAGGGAGAAGCCATAGTTGCCATCATGCCCAGGGGTGATTCACCAGCTGCTTCAGAGCTTGGGAACAGATTTTCACTCTCTGGAGCACCCCCTGGTTTTATTGACTTCTCATTCCCACTGACCTGACAGTGATCTCCAGAGGCGCCTGTTGAAGACTGGGAGGTGTCAAAACCTTGAGACTGCCCCAGGGCAGTTTGATCAGGCCCCTCATTTTCTTTGCTGCTTTTTAAGGCAGCCGAGTCACAGCTGACCACTTCATCGGCGAAGAGCTTCCTGGCGCTAGATTTCAAGGGGGGCGACTGGTTGTCATCACTTTTTGTGGGCGTCTCAAATACACAGTGGCTCACCTCATGTGTCGTTGTCGGCCTGGTCATCTTCTGTGGCGATTGGGTGTCTTCCACAAGCATCTTTGAGGTGTCTGAATTCAAACACTTTCTCTTATCTGAATTCTGGTTGACTTTATCCACCAAAGCTATGGAGGATCCAGAATGTTCTGGTGACGACTGTATTTTTAAGATCTCAGTTGGCTTGTTGACCTGCTCGCTGATTTTTTTAAGCGGAACTCGCCGGGGAGTTTTGACTTCTGAAACTTTCTCCGTACTCTCTGGAGTGGCCTTGCCTGAGGTGGATTTTAAGGCAACCCTTCGTTTCGATGCTGAGCCAGAAGAATCAGGGACAGAACTTGAGGAATTCTGTGCTGGAAGTGAGGTCTCCAGGGAATTAGTCTTACTTCTAAACATAACAAACGGTGAATCTGAAAGCCCCGACAGTTTGATGGATTCATCAGCAGGGTTTTGAGACGTAGATGATTCACACTCATGCTCTCCAGAGTTTTTAACTGAATTTGTCACTCCAGAATCCACTAAATTTTCACTACTTTTTAATAGGCTGCCCAAAGAACTTTCTCTGATATTTTTGGAACTTCTTGTGCTCATGCGTTTACCATCACTGATTTTTAAGACATCATCATCTTTATTGTCTTTCTTTTCTATTTTTGCAATATCTTTAGCTCGTTCACTGTCCTGGGACAGATCTTCAATACGAACTGACTGTCTTTTGTGTGCAGGTTTTCGGGGTCCGGGTGGCACAAAGTTTGAATCATCTGTTCTGCTTGTTTCTCTCATCAACTTTCTGTTTCCCTGCAAGACAGAAAACAAGTTTTTTTTATGCCAGATCACATCTTAAAAAACTATATTATAATGTGTGCAGCCAAGATAAATGTGTTTCATAGATAAGAATACTAATCTGGAAGAAAAAAATAAATCAATGTCTAGTTTAATTTTTTTAACAGGTCCCTGAAATGTTAATTTAAATTTTTAAAAACACTTTTTGGATAAATGAGTGTTGGCATATTATACGTAAAGAATTTTAACTGCTAAAATTCTCAAAATTACCATCAGTTTTATGCTCCTGTCTTGTGATTCACTCGAATTGACCATCGTGACATCAGCACTAGACTGGCTGCTGAGATTGATATAAAAATACAAAACAATTTCCATAACACTATCGACAAAACCCTTTTGAGAAATCAAATAATTTTGTATAAGGCTCATCAAATATGAAGTCACTTACTAAAAAAAAATGGATTTAGTTAATATACTTGACATAAGAGTGGGGCAGACTATTTATGAAAGATGCAGATGGTGAAAAATTTTAATTGAAAATTTTAAAAGAAAACTTACTCATGCTGGGTATCCACAACAAAATGAGCGCCCAAAGAAATATCCTGAGAAGTGTCAAGATTATTGTACATTGCAGGCAGATCCCTGTAGTACAAGAAAATTAAATGTTACACATCTAACAGCTGCATCTTATTGTAAAAAAAAATATATAAAATTAAATACAAAATCATTTTGATAATTATAGACAATACACTAAGCATGATTTTTAAAAAAAATGTAAACCTATATTTGAAAAAAACTCCTAAAGCAATCTGGCCCGCACAGAGATAGTAAATGGAAAAACCTAGGCCTAGTAAAAGAGTTAATATCAAGGATCCATTTCGTCCCACACATTTAGCCTTTCATAATGTGACATTGCTTAGACAACCACACATCAAGAAATTTTCTTTAGGTTGATAACCTGGGGCCTTTTACATTAAATTAATTAAAACATCTATTTCTAGACTTCAGGACAATGTTTGGGGAATGATACGGAACATTGCAGGAGTTGAAGAAATGGTCATTTATCAAACTCATAGGGCCTAGAGGACTCCAGAAAAGGTTTTTTTAATTTAAAGTACAGTAGAAGTCCGATAATCCGACACGCTCGAGACCGGCTCGGTGCCGGACTAACAAAAATTCCGGTCTATCGGGCGGTGCCCCTTCTTTTTAGTGTAGGTTTTCCCGTAAAACAAATGAACTATGTTTCTTTTAATGTCATAAATAGTTGAAGAGCCTATATTTAACTCATTCATTAAAACATTTCTATTCTCAACTTTTTCTAGGCGTTTGATGATTTCTAGTTTCTGATTGAGAGACAGTGTTGCGTGTTTTTGTTTGTCTTGCTCAACTCGAAGGCTCATGTTTTGAAAACATAGTCACTGTATAGTTAGAACGAAACTCACTTAGTTTATAAAAAGTTTCTAAAGTTACGTACATATTACAGTACGCATTACAGTAGAGAGTACTGAGACACAGTTTACTGCGATCTGAAAGAACACAAAAACGCACACAAAAAAAAGCGAAGACGCTTCGGGATTGATTAACTGTGCTGCACTGCACCTGTATTTATTGTGACAGCTGAGACTAGCCGACTGCTAATTGTTTCTGAACAACACCAAGCGCTTCCGGGTGATCCCGAACTATCCCGAAAACTTCCGAATAGCTCTCAGGCGTTTTTATATGCTTTTTAAAGACACACCTTTGGAGAAAACAAAAAAATTTAATTTTCTGAAGCGATGCCGGACTATCGGGCATTCCTGACTAATGGACTTATACTGTAGTTTCTTCACCTAAATAAGGTACCAAGAAAGGATTACGAACTCAATCCACTTGAGACACTGGTGATTTTTTATGATGTCAGCTTTAGCTGGGGCCTAAATTCTTATCTATTGTTTTGGAATTCACCCAGTTACCACCCAGAACACAATATGAACTAACCGCTTTGATTTTAGAACTTCCTTCTGATGATCTGTTAAAATTCTTTTACTCCTGGTTCTTGGAGAATTGATGACTACAAATTCCTTTAAATAAATAAAAATGAAGGTGCATTTTGTAAAACAGTAGCTAAAAATGTGTTTGGCAAACTCAAAAAATAATTGCCATTAACATATATCTATTCACACATCGAAGCAGAGGATATGTAACTTTAATATGAAAATAATAAGTATTTCTTTTAAAAGCATGAAACAAATTCAAGTTTTAATTTTTAAAAAATTATCATCCCAAGTTGATTCACATCTGAATTAATTGAAAAGGCCCCCTCCCGCCCACCCCTTAAACAAAGTGCATGTGAGCAAACTTTTAACAGTTAATTTAAAAAACCCTGTAAAAACTTTTTTTAATACTAAAAATCCTTTGTATATGAGACATAACTAAAAGTATTTTCACGTTGCAACAGACTAGCATACATAATTACATTCTACATAGAGATAATCTAAAAATTCATTGGTTTAATTTCAGTACATTTGATTGATCTGATAGTTTAGCTTGATAGGATACCGAGAAGTGGTTTAAAAATCAATCCAAAGCTTTTGCGACTGACAGACACTACGAGTTAATGTAAAGGATTTGAAAAGGAAGTTGGGCTGAGACCAATTGTATTATCATGTAACACAAAAAAACATGTCAATTACCTTTTTTTACAAGTTAATTTCAATAATACTTACTTCATTTGGTAGAAAGTCAACAGATATGTTTTTGCGAGCTGAAGAGAAGAAGCTGTGAGTTTTTGGATCAACTTTGACAGGTGACATTTTAGGGTTGGGGGACAATTTCCTAGCAGGGGAAATATTTCTGTTGAGTAAGCTGCCCTTCTGTTTTGGAGATGGCATGCCAGATAGTACAGGAGCAAAGACTTGGGAATCCCCCTAAAAAATTTATATGAAAGTATTGAAACAATGCACAAATTAAAGAATTATATTTAAAACAAAATAATAAATCAAAAGAAAAGAGATTAAAACCTGTGAACTAAGCAAGTGTATTGCAATGTTTTATTGACTTGGTTGATGATTTCCATTCTTCAATCAAATTTACTTAAAATATCCATAGGAGTGCTGTAAATTTTTTGGACACAAAAATTAAATTGAAAGAAAACAAAATGTCTACATCAATTTTTTTACTAGTCTACAGACAGCCATAGGTTCCATATGTATACATCGTCCCATCCACGGTCTTATAAGAACTCTATCCTATTTTCACAACTATTGAGACTTAAGACTCTGTAGTGATGAGGCAGATCTTTTGGAGTAAACTAATGAAATGCTGGATTTTTTTCAAACAGGGTCATACTGGGAACCATTTTTAACATCCGCTGTCAATTGAATTAAAGGAATGACCAGACAGGACACGTTAACATCATCTGTTTCTGATCACTGTGATCAATCCAAATTTATTTTAAACTTTCATCCTCATAATTTTAAAGCCTGCTGGTGATTCTCAAAACCATACCGATCCTCGTGGCTGACCCTCTAACCCAGCACATCTTCAAAAAACCTCCTCTTTTTGCTTTCGGGAGAGATAGCATCCTAGATATACTTGTAAGAAGTCACCTTCCCAAAATGAAAGCACATATTGAAACACAAGGTTGCAACGGTAGCCGTTGCAATACTTGTCAATATGTGTTTGAAATTGACCGTTCTATCCCTCTGGAAAAATTCAAAATAAAAGATGGATTCACTTGCACAAGTTGCAACGTGATTTATGCAATTTTTTGTAATAAAATTTACATTGGTGAGACAGGTCGTTGTCTAGATCAGTTTAGAGAACACCTGTACAATATAAATAAACAGGCTCACTATCCTGTGTCTAACCATTTTAACAGTGTAGACCATGACGGAATTTCATGTATTGCAGTAACTGTTATTTTATATGCGAGAAATACCCATGTAAGTACGTATTTTATGTATATTGTACTGATGAAGGCATTAGCCGAAAAGTTTACAGTCGTGTTAGCTAAAATAAACCTCAAATTTATTGTTTTCATTACACAATTTGTGTATTTTGTATTGTATACAAAGGGAATACATTTATGTGTCTAGTTTAGGGGGGAAAGAACTGACCGTGCTCATTTCACTGTATGGAGTCTCTGCAATGCAGGCAGCTTCATCACAAGGTATCCAACTAGGGAGATTTATGACAATCTGTTCTTTCAGCTTGACAAGAACTGGTCTGTTTGGAAATGAGAAAAATGGGGGAAAATACTAATAAATATATATTTACAAGGTATTATTTTGGGGGTTTTACTATTTTGCATCACATGTAACTTACTTAAAGCGTGTGTGACTTGACAGAAAAAAATATCTGATTTTATTATCAACATAAATGCATTTAAAAAACATACACAGAAAAAACAAAAATAACTCTTAATGTGCCAAAGCGCGATAATGCGCGATTTACCTCTTTTTTTTTTTTTTACCAAAACGCAATAATGCGCGACTCGATAAAACTCTCTTTAGAAACAAAATTACAGAAAATAAAAAACTCTTCAGTGCGTGAAAAACTATGCTTTTGACTTCCGGCAATGGGGGCAGTTTCCTTCGCTAGTGTTATCGCTCGATTCGTGAATTTTTTTTAAAAAAAGTTTTAAAGGTTTTTTTTCAAAGATTCGATTTTGCTATACTTTATTACTAAAATAATAGTACTAAACTAAAGGTAAAAATAGTTTTAAACTCAATACAGTCTTTTGGATACATAAAATAACCATTCTTATTCTTAAAGATGAAGTCACTTTGACAACAATAATACAAATGGATTTTACACAATTTAAATTTCATAACCAGTTGAAATTAATTCAGGAAATTCTTACGGCACTGAGGCGGAAGTTTTCCAAAAACCTTATGGCACAAGAAGAGTTAAATTAAAATCAAGGAAATAAATTATTCAAAATGAAAAGACAGAATTTTAATAAAAATTAATGAAGACATTCTGGCACTAAAGAAGACATATACTGAGGGAAAGAGGGAGAATAAAAAATGAAAACCAGGATAATGAAAGATATTGTCAAAATATTACTTCATGGCAATCATAACTAAAAATAAAATAAATGCAACAAAAAAAATATATTTTGATTACAAATAATCCTACTGAGATCAACTGCTGGTTTAAATTATAGGAAATTAATGTTAACACAGTGACAATTTAAAAGCTAACACCTACTTAAGAGCCTCTGGATACACCAGAGTGTTTAAACGACTGAATGTTGAGTTCCACAGTGAGAGACTTTTATTTTTGATGTCCCGACGTGTGTGCAAGAGCGTCACAACCAGCAAAGGTGACAATTTTTCTAACAACTCAGAGTCATAGGGGCCATTGTACCTCCCGGTGACACACAGGGTTATTTCTTGCCACAGCTTTTCAAGCTAAGAGGAGAAAAAAAAAAATCTAAATTTATTCTGATTAGTAGATTTATTTCATTCATCCAGTTAAATACTACTGCAGTAAAATGAACCAAAATACACCCCGATTTACTTGAATAGGTAACAAAATTTAAGTGAAAATGTAAATGAAACTAAGCATAAACAAACACACAAGATTTGTGTCCATACCTTCAGTAAAATACTTGATTCAAAAAATACTTTAATGGCACTTGATTTGGTGTGAGATTTAAATAAATAGGCTATTGGCTCAGCAAGAGTTGCAATGCAGTTGATGATTACAGCATTAGTTGTAATGTGGGTGAAGAGTTTAGTGAAGATTTCTACCAATGAGTAAACTGCAGTCATGATAGAATCTCTATCGCTTTTCTGCAAACAAAATGTGTATTTTAAAATGAAATATTATCAAATACCTAATTTCTAAAATAAATATTTACAAATTTTACTCTTAATATTTCAAAAATAAATGAAGATATAAAATTTCAATTTTATATTTACATTTATTTTTTTTTTAAAGAAAAAATAAAAATTTGAAATTAAATTTATTATCAATACCTTTACATGTTTTTCTTCCTCAAATATGGAGAGGACTTTATTTGTTTTATTTTGCAAAAGAGCAAGTAGATGAACTAGAGAATGCAATACTCCCATTGGCCGCTGTCTTCTACCTGCCCACTTGCTGGGGCTAATGGTAAGTCCACTTCCGACAGATCGATTAAATGAGATGGATGAGAAGTCGACACAATCCACCATTTTACTACAGAGTGAAACCAAAAATTCCAAACAAATTGGCACCTAGTTAAAAAAAAATAAAATCATAGGTGTCAAAATCCATCAATAAGCAGTCATAATAAAATTCTAATTAAAATCTTTTCAAGTGTATATTTGAACTATTTGAAAATTCTTACAACAAAATCATATAAATGAAAATAAGTAAGTGTAATTTTAGTTACATTTTATGCTTCAAAGTTTATTTACAATAATCTGATAAAAACTTTTGAGATCTTTGTGTCTAAAATGTTTAAATAATAAAAATGTAAGGAGTTTAATCTACATGTTCTTATACTTTACTTAAGTCCACACACCCCAATATTTATGGTCAAATATAATTTATATATATTTGACAGTTTCCTGGTTGAACTTCCAAAGAAATGCCCATCAATATACAAAACAAATAACAATGAGAAACACAGCCTAAAGTGACTTACTTCAAAGCCAGGTTTCAAAACTTTGATAATTCTGGCTGTTAGCTGCTCAAGGCAGACATTGGCCTCAGCTGTGGTGACAAGAGCAGACAGTCTGGAAAAACTGCCATACAACTCTTTCCATGTCTTGTTCAAGATTTTGCAATCAACCTATTATAAATTTTTAAAAAGAAATAATTGGACACTTATCTTATCTTATATGTTACAGACGCTCCTTCTGTACAGAAGATTATTGCGTCCTACGTATTTCTATGGTTTGTGTTTAGTCCTGTATTCTTACTAGAGTTTTAAAAGATGATAAAGTGGTGGCTTTCCTGGTTTCTTCAGGCAACCCATTCCACGCCCGAATACCGGACGGAAAGAAAGAAAACTTGTATGTGTTTGTTCTTGCATATGGAATGAGAAAGGTGTTTTTATCTTTATGTCTATTTGAGGGTTGTATTAGGTTATCTTTGTGTTGTATTTCTAAATTAGAATTAATTGCCTTCATTTACATCTGCACTTTTCTAAATTCTTTTAATACATTTTCATTTATAACTCTTGCTTTATATATAAATAAAAGTATAAGTTAACTGAAAAATAATAATAGATAGTTTGGTCAAAACTAAATGAATGAAAATAATAAAGATATAAAACATAAATGTACTGGAAAACACATACTTGTAATAGCTTATTCACTAACTGGTGTTTTATAGGTAGAAGAAGTGTTAAAAGCATGCAGTCAAAGTTATACTCCAGTGCATCACCTTGATTCACATCATTCACCTGGCAATATAAAATAAAAAAAACAAATAACAACTAAAAAACTGATAAGAAATTTTAATCTTGCCAAGATTTTTAAAACATTTCTTCACTCAAGAAAATTTTAAAAGTAGTTTGAAAGTAAAAATACATGATGATTTATAATTGGTACCTTCTAATGATTTAAATTGCCCTTAATGAGATTGCATATTAAAAAATAATAATCTCCCCCCTCCCCTTTTCAAGCTCACTTTATTGATGTGACTGTGTAATGTTTGTGCCAACGTTATCCAGGTACTGAAAAGAAGGTCAGAGGAGAGCAGCACTTCTGCCTGTGAGTCAATGATTTTTGCAACACTGTGTAGAAATGGCAATGCTCCTTGTATATTGCAAGTCCCAGCACTGACCAGGGTTGAGAACAAATTATTGTGTCTAAACAAAATAAACCATAAAAAAATAATACATAAATGAAAAGACTATAATTAGACATACTGTAAATATTTTCTCATAACTGAAGCTTCAAAACTATCATATTATAAACTACTAAAAGAACATAAATAAAAATATAGTCATATTTTGGCATCTGCATTTAATTTGACTTTAAGCTCTTAACTTTTGATTGATAAAGTTTAATAATCTAAAAACTCATTTCCTAAATTTTAAAAGAAAGATTTTTAAGAGTTACACTGCAGCTCCTATAAATATTTATTTATTCATATTGATAGTTACATACTCATTTAAAATCTTGCAGCTTTCCACAACTTTCTCAGTTGACAACAGATCAATGAGAAGCAGAGCGGGGCAACCCTGTGCAGAGGAGATATTCTTTAATTTAAGAGGCATCAATGGTACTGACATTTCATACAAATAGTGGGCATAATGTACAGAATACTAAATATTCTGTGCATTATACGAATATATAATAAAAATCTAAAATATGTTGGAAAATTCAGTTGATGTGCAAATGTTTTTAAGTGAACTATTTTGTTACATTGCAAATTGGAAAACTTATATGTGGCTGTAACACAGATAAGCTTATTTTTTGTTCAGTTTTTTTTAATACACAAGAGGATCATATACAAATATTAAATTTAACAAACTAAGGATAAAATACACAATCAAATTGTGCAATTTAAAAAATAAATTTGAGCTTTATTTTTACACTAACACGACAGTAAACGTTTCAGCTAATGCCTTGTATTTAAAAGCTTTATCGCAGTCCCATTCTATATTATGTATTAAACTAGGGACAGCACTGCTTAACTAATCTTTTTAAAAATATTCTTATATCCTAGAAATAGTATAATAAAGCCATAAAAAAATTCTTTTTCAAATAAATATTAAATCATTTTAAGAACTCTAAAAAGGCACAATACATATAGAATAATAAAAGTATTTATTAAAAAAAATTCACAGCCCTTAAAAAAATGCTTAAGTATAACTAAATTAATTCATAATCACTATCCTGTTGTCTTGAAATATTAAAATAAAAAGTAATGAAAAGAGTAAAATATGATTTACAGACAAGAACTCTATTTGTGAAATGTGACTGCTGATAATTCCATTAAAATGCTCACCTTCATGGACGTGTAACCACTGATATTGTAGGATGTAGAAGCCAATACTTTAGAAGGGAAATCAATACTTGTTGACAGCATTTTCTGTTTAAAGTAATGTTCAAGAGAAATATGTTTTTATCATAGACTTTTTTTCATAATCAAATTAATAGTTAAAAGCTAATATTTAACTAAGAAAAATTGAAAAACATAGATATTTATGATTTAATCAATTTTACATATTAAAATTTAAAGTTACCGTTGCATTAATGTTTAATTTAGGTTTCCCTTAAAAATAAACTTTTATCTCTATCTCACAGTATTTAAAACATTTTGTAGCAGATACCAGGAACAACAACATACCTGGGTGAGTTCTCCATTAAACACTTCACTTTGGACCATATTATTTAAAAGTGACAGGAAGTTGCTGTACATATCTCTACAGTCAATCTTGACCTCTGATGCAGCGGATTCTTTAAGTGCTTCTTTCACAAGGCATGTTAGTCTTGTCCATATGCATAGAACCAAGCACTCTGACATAAATGGAAAAGAAAAAAAGTGTTTAGATAATCCAGAGACCCATGAAAGTTAAATAATCAGATAGTCAATTGGACAAAGAATTTTATGGTATGAAATTTGGAACTGTGAAAAAATGTTTTGTGACCTTCACCTTTCAGTAATGAGTAAACTGTTAATTTTTTTTTTTTCCTTCTACTCAGTCATAGGCTGCATTGTATGCAAATATTATTTTTTGAACATGGAAATCTAAATCAGGGGTGCCACCAACTGGAAGCTGTGAACCCTGAAATACCTTTTTTTGAAATTTCTTGAATCCTGAAAATTCTTTTATAAATTTCTCCAACCCTGAAAATTTAAACGTAACAAAGTGCCACTGTAATTTTCATTTTCCAACCATTTAAATCCATCATCACATGTGTATAAACCTTTTTACCATTTCAAAAACATTTATTTCGCATTGGCAAAAAGTGGAATCGCCAAATTCTCTCTTTGTTTTTCGCATTTTCTCATCGGTTATGTCGCTTCTTTTATGTCGCTGAACCCTAATATCTCGAGTACAAAAGAGGGCCAAATTTGCCACGTAACGTCGGTTATCTTGATTATCAAGTGTTGTCAAGTCAGTTTGTTTTTCGGACCAGTAAATCTTTTACAAAAAAGCCCGTTTTACTGTCCGGTACGTATTTTCCCTTAATTCTTTTAGAACCAAGAAAGGTAAGGCATAAAATTTCCACCTCACGAGGTCTTCTGGTGACGTCACAGCCCGTTTGCATTCAGCTATCAGCGCTGTATTGCTTCTGGTACTATGCGAAAAAAATTTTTTAATTAAAAATCATTCACTAGCGAACTCCACTAACAGTGAAGACGTGTATTTTTATATCAGAATATTATTATTAAGAAAATGCTTTGATGTCACGGTCGTTGGCTCTAGTATTCTGCCGTAACACAACAAAAAAATAACTCCGGCTAATCAATTAATATACCAACGAAATGAAGTTAAGATTATTCAGTCCTGATTAAACAGATGAACAATTGAGTTGGTGCACATATGACTTTTGTTGTTAACAAAATGAGGGGTGAGACTGCAATCAAACTCATAAAAAAGTAAACGGAAAAGACGTTAACAAAGTAAGGGTTAGCCTGACAGGACGTTACCTTGTTTACGTCTTTTACATTTACTTTGTTGTTAGCAAACAAGTATGTAAATTTTTATAGCATGCCGATCACTTCATCAAACAAAAAAAACCTCCAAAAATATGAGCATATGCATTCACATTTATTAAATATTAACACACATGTGCATAAAGAAATTTCAAACATATTTTGCAGCCATATTGGTTGTCATTTATCTTATAGGTTTTCTGCAAACCCCTAAGCCTTCGACATAACCGGGTCCGAGTGTATATATATATAGTGGCGGCGTTAGGTAAGCGCGGGGCCTAGTGCCAGCAATGACCCCGCGGGGCCAGAGTACTAGTAAAGATCGCTAAGCACCAGTATGCTATGGTATTTAAAAATATAAAATATCTTGATTATTGTGTAATTTTAATACCGCGTGTCACCTTTTTATTAAATTATTACAAGTTCATTATTTTCTCTGGTCTATAAACAACGGTTTATTCTTATAGAAAAATTACGTGCCGGTTACGACGTGATTTAAAATGCAATTTATTGGCAGACATATTGCAAAATAATTGCAAAAGGATTACAAGAGTGCCTCTTTCGTTTCTTTACAATCGTTTCCAGCATACGTTCTACCATCCACTCTTTGGTTCTACATGTATAGGCTATTAACCAGGACGAGACATGTTCAGGACCGAAACGCGGGGCCTACCTAAGCTCGGGGCCTGGGGCAGTCGCCCCAGTTTCCACCCTCAAAGGCCCCTCCTGTATATATATATATATATATATACTAAAGATACTTGCCTATTTAGAGTATCTATTAAGCTTGTTAACGGTTAACCGGTCCTCAGAACAGGACCGGTCATCTTTAATCAGGACCGTAGGACCGTGTAACCGAAAAGAAAAAAACAACAAAACTAGCGATAACGTAGTGATAGTGAAAAAAAACAACACAAGCGGTAACGCGCCTCTCCCTCTCGCTTTGTCGCGGTGAGTAAAAGCGATACCAAGATCCAGCTGGTTAGTTGTCGAGGCACTGTCGAGAGCTAAGGCTACGTTTATAGAGGCGGCGGGTAGGCAGGTTACCGCGAGCTGGTTACTCGCGCTAGAAAACTGCGCCTAATCCCTCGCGTGGTTGGTGTTTATAGTAAAAGCGGGAAAAAGCCAGGTGAGATAACAAACAATTCACATGCAATCCAGTCTCTCCTTGCAATAGCAAACAGAAATAAATGGCTTCTGTTATTGATGCCTTTTTATTGTTAGACAGCAGTTTAACAAAGTTTCTGATAATCGACGTTGAAAGAAGGAGAAAAATCAGGGTGATTAACCGACAAAAAAAAAAGTTCGCAGACTCTTGCTGCGAGTGAACCAAGCGAAATTGCGGTTACACCACAAACGCTTTGATGTCAACATCAAACGACGCAGGGTAACAATTTCGTATGTTCTCTTGTGGGTTCTCAAACTTAAGACTTATTATTATATCTAATTTTCATGTCTTGATAACTTACAGTCCGTCGCGGCAACGCAGAACAAGAACTAGCAACCAGTTCTGGTAATTACCCGCGCCGATCGGCAAATTTGTGGCCTCGAGACACCCGCGCCCTCTATGAACACCTGCAAAGCAAAAATAGAAACATTCCTCGCGCAAGTTCGCGCGGGTCGACTCGTGCGTGCGATTTCCCGAAACCCGCCTCCTCTATAAACGCTAGCTAACACAGTGTGCGTTTGATGTCAACAACGGTCAAGGC
>MUZC01000006.1:515861-547116 GCA_002072015.1 Radix auricularia
GCCTTGACCGTTGTTGACATCAAACGCACACTGTGTTAGCTAGCGTTTATAGAGGAGGCGGGTTTCGGGAAATCGCACGCACGAGTCGACCCGCGGGAACTTGCGCGAGGAATGTTTCTATTTTTGCTTTGCAGGTGTTCATAGAGGACGCGGGTGTCTCGAGGCGACAAATTTGCCGATCGGCACGGGTAATTACCAGAACTGGTTGCTAGTTCTTGTTCCGCGTTGCCACGACGGACTGTAAGTTATCAAGACATGAAAATTAAATATAATAATAAGTCTTAAGTTTGAGAACCCACAAGAGAACATACGAAATTGTTACCCTGCGTCGTTTGATGCTGACATCAAAGCGTTTGTGATGTAACCGCAATTTCGCTTGGTTCACTCGCGGCAAGAGTCTGCGAACTTTTTTTTTGTCGGTTATCACGCTGATTTTTCTCCTTCTTTCAATGTCGATTATCAGAAACTTTGTTAAACTGCTGTCTAACAATAAAAAGGCATCAATAACAGAAGCCATTTATTTCTGTTTGCTATTGCAAGGAGAGACTGGATTGCATGTGAATTGTTTGTTACCTCACCTGGCTTTTTCCCGCTTTTACTATAAACACCAACCGCGCGAGGGATTAGGCGCAGTTTTCTAGCGCGAGTAACCAGCTCGCGGTAACCTGCCTACCCGTCGCCTCTATAAACGTAGCCTTAGCTCTCGTACAGCCAGTGCCTCAACAACTAACCAGCTGGATCTTGGTATCGCTTTTACTCACCGTGACAAAGCGAGAGGGAGAGGCGTGTTAACGCTTGTGTTGTTTTTTTTCACTATCACTACGTTATCGATAGTTTTTTGTTTTTTTTCCTTTTCGGTTACACGGTCCTAAGGTCCTGAATAAAGATGACCGGTCCTGTTCTGAGGACCGGTTAACCGGTTAGCCGGTTAACAAGCTTAGTTTTTTTTCAACCCAGCCAGTTGAGATGCAAACCACAATCCATTCTTTCTTCATATTTTGATAATCAATGCACACTAAAACGAAAGCAGTTGAGACATTTCTAAGCGAACTCAACGGTCAAATGTTTACTAAAAGTAAGAAAAGAAGATGAAAATCTCTTAATAATGCCATGTTAGTATTTATAAACCGTAAAATTGTCATCCAAAAGCACACCTCTGATGTAATCTGTGATAAAGGTTTAATTACTTTTTTGAAAAAAAAAGTGACATCAAGCACAAAATTCAGATTCCAACGGAGTGCTATCCATTCAATTATTAAGTTCAATTATAAGTTTTTCCGTATATTTTTTTATAAGCGCAGAATGATGTGGGATCGCGCGACAATGAGATGAGAGCTAAAGGAAGGGAGTACTCATGGTGCCCATCCTATTTATAGCAAGTCCGCATCTCACCGAATAGGCTTTCGGCGCGTTGCGACTTTTCCTACTTTCTTTAAAACCCAGAAGCCAAATTCGAAAACTTAACTCGCCTATCTGGAAAATCCGGGAAGAGCGAGAAAAAACCTTGCGAATCCAGAAAGAGCAAAATCTAAAACTCGTGAATCCGGAAAATAACACAAATTTAGGTTCACGAATCCAGAATTCCGGGATAAACTGGAATGGTGGCAACCCTGATCTAAATATTTTTAGTTTTGTGATTTTTAGGGGGAAAGAATAGAAAATTATTTTTATTATCAGTGATCTAGACTATATATTTTTCACATAAAGAACAAGTGTGATGGGGGGGGGGGGGGGATGTTAAAGCAAACGATTGGAAATACTCAAACACGTCTCATGGGATGTGGTGGTCAAGAGGTAGCGCGCTCGACTGTCATACCGATGGTCACGAGTTCGAATCCACGCGAAGGCGAGAATTTGTTCCCGGGGCCTGAGGAGTCCCCGAGTCACCCAGCTCTGAATGGGTACCTAACTAGACAATAGTTAGGCGGCAGGGGTAATGCGTGGAACCCCTATAGCCGTGGCCTGTGACTGCTGCATCACTTGCCAACAGATCATCTCTCATGGTCTGTGGACGCAATTATCTTCTGCATAGAAGGAGCGTCTGTATATCTAAGATAATATCAATTGTAAAAACAAATAAATTTAAAAAAGGAGAGCATCTTCAGATATACAATGAAGACAAAGTTTTTAATTAATGTACAAGATTGCACTACTTCTGACAAAACATGGTGATAGAACTTTTAATACTGTACAATATGTATTAACTTACCATCTACTTCATTCCCAATTGTTTTGAAGATGGTTTCAATGGCTTTAAAAATGGTTGAAGAGGCCTTAACAAAAGGCAAAGCACTTTTGAAAACTTTGAATGGTAAGGGTTCTGAAAATGAAATATTTAATCATTACATTTAAAACTTGCTAGTCAAAAATAGATGCAAAATTTATTTAACGACTTTTAAAAGGTGAACAATCGCTTTTGCCATCAAGAGATACATAAATATAGATTACAGTTAAGGAAATTATCGATAAATTTAACTCTTAATGTGTTATTATGGTTAAGACGCTGTAATGCGACCTTGACCGCTATTACCAAAGCTTTGTTAAGTGTCCCTAGATAGCACTCTTGTAAGAAATGAGATCACGGAAAGTAAAAGCTCTTCAATGCTTGAAAAATGATGTATTCGACTTCTGGCAATGGTGGCTGTTTCCCTCGCTAGCGTTATCGCTCGATCCACAAAGTTTTTTGGTAGTTTTTACGTTGTTTTTTTTTCGAAGATACGATTTTGCTATACTTTATTACTAAAATAATAGTACTAAACTACAGGTAAAAATCGTTTTAAACTCATAACGGTCTATCGGATACATAAAATAACCATTCTTATCCTAAAAGATGAAGTCAGTATGACAATAATATAAATGGATTTTATGCCCTTTTTTTTTTATTTCATAACCGGTCGATTGCAATTCAGGAAATTCTTACAGCACTGAGGCAGAAGTTTTCCAAAAACCTCATGGCACAAGAAGAGTTAATTGTTTCATTGTTAAAAACTTTTAATTGATTCAAATTAATTGGAAATATTCCTACTGAACAAAAAGGTTATTCTTCCTTATTTCTTGGATAGCAGAATGAATTTGTTGTGTTACGTCACAAAATTTGGGAACCATGGACTTACTGCAACTTAATCGACTTCGCGAAATAATGAATCACGACTTAATAGGATCTATATGTGCGTTATAAAAATATAATAAATTAAAATTAATTGATTAATCCATATATTTTTCCTGATTAATCGACAAATTTTTTTTAATATCAGTACCAGCACTAATATATATATATCTAATATGAATAAAAATATAAATGTTGATTTCATAAAACTTATTCGAGCATTTGAAAAAAAAAAGTAAAGCTTATATTAATTTTATATCTCTACCTAATGTCCATTTGTAATTCTCTAAGCTTTTGGACGTCTTTTCATCACCTAGAAAATGAACTAAAAGTTCAAAGGCTAATTTCTGAACTTTTGTAAAAACTGATGGCGACTGATTGCTTCCATTAGGTGTAGAGGCCAAGCTTGCATTTGAACTGGCTGTCGGTGATGTCAAGGCTTAATAAAAAGACAATTAATGCATGTTAAAAATATTTTTAAAAACATTCTATATTTTTATGATATTTTAATTCTGATATCAAAAAGTAATTTCCAATAAATATTTTTGCAATTCTGGCTCTTATCAGTTTTTATTAGGTCTTCGGAAATCAATGATTATTAATTGTTTAAATTCTATTAAAATTTAAGAAAATATTTCAATACCCCCCCTCCCAAATTAATTTTTAAAATTAATAATATATATTTTTTTTGTTATTCACATACTCCTCCCTCATATTATTATTATAGACATGGATATGTCAACAATAAGTTGTTGTTTTTTCTTATTTCTTGCATAGCAGAATGAATCTGTTGTAAGTCACAAAATTTGGGAGCCATGGAATTACCACAACAAAAGAGATTACGCGAAACAATGCATCATGACTAAACGGGATCTATATATTCCCCATTATTTGAACAAACAAAAAATTAATTAAAATCAGTACCAGCCATAGATTTTATATAAACATATTTTCACTTACAAGATGCATTTGCGCTGTGGAGGAAATTAGACCAAAACAAACTGGAAAAAATCAATTTTTGAAATAAAAACTAAGAAACTGTATGCTCACCTAATCTTGGGGGCTGGACAACTTTGGTTGTGGCTATCTGGACCTTGCCATAGCCTGAACAAAATATTAGCAGGGGATTGACAACCTAGAGAAAATTTCATTAATAGAATTTTACAGAGAAAATAACAAACATGTAATATATCAATATTTAATTCAGAATCTATCAAAATTTTAAGCTTGATAAATTGAACATTAATAAATATCGTTAATAGAAAAATTAAAACTTCATCCTTAACTCTTTCCCTGCCAGGGGGTTTCTTACACGTTTGTGCCAGACCATTTTTTTAGTTTGGTAATTTTTTAAGGGTGACCTTAACTATCGTACAATGTTTATAAATGTCTAAAGCAACATTGGTGTATCTTATATCAAAAGAAAGGAAATTGAATAGAGAATTCAATTATGTAGAAGAAAAGAAAATATTACCAAACCAAAAATAATTTTCACTATAAGATTTTGTGATCAATTTTTGTGTCTTAAATTTTCTTTGTAAAAAATCTGAACTTACCAAACTAAAAGAAAGTCTGCATAGCTGTAATCCTTTTCTCCTTTAATTATCACAATGTAAATTCCATTTATGAAATAAATGCTTTTTAAATTTTGAAAATATCCCATGTAGTTTTAAAGTTATGACATTTTTTGTATTGATGATGACCATGGCAGAAAACCTTTTCCTATTATTTCCTTATATAGAAACCGAACTGTCACCACTGCTCTTTTTCCATATAATGCTGTATCATACGGATGAAAATCTTAACTAAATCCTAAAACTAATGTTTTATTATTGTTTTAAAATGTTTCTGCATCAATAATTCACATTTAAATTTAATAAGATAGCAATAAATACTAAAATAAATCACTATGTTCGTTGAGTAGGCATGGCCATATCTTTGTTTACAAAATAAATCGAAACAAGCTGCTAATTTTAACACTACTGAATGTAAACACATGCTATTTCTAAACAGAAAGGAAGTAGAAAAGAGTTACCTCTCATTTTAAAACTTAAAAAGTCTAATGGGACACTCTAAGCAACGAAATAAATTCAAAAACTCAAAACGCCTATATATTGGCAGGGAAAGAGTTAAGTCTAATTAAGACACAAATCTCAAGCTACTCACCTCTTCCAAAAATGAGGTGACCTTGGGTCCCAATGCATGAATAAAATACCACCAGGTCTTCAGCTTTTCTAAAGCGACTTCTTCGCTTTTAGCATTGTCTATTTTTAAGACCATCATCAAAAGCTTAATACGCTTTTGGTCTAAAAGCACACCTGTAAAAAAAAATTTACAATCATGTAGGACAATTGCTTCAAGTAAACAAACAGGCTTATTTTACTTTTAAAGTTGTAGTAGGGTGCCAAGGATACTAGTAAGTTGTTTTCTCTTTAAATAATAGCTACCACTTTTACCCTACTTTAGTGAAGATTTAGCATAATAACTAAAGTTGTTAAGACCGCTAGTTTTTGAGGATTAATTAACCATTAAAAAAAAAAAAAACTGGTTAACCGTGGGTTCAATTTTTACGAACCAACAAGAGAAAGTATCGAATTTTCGACCCATGTCTGATTTGACAACCAAGTGCCTATTATGTACTGCCAATAGTGGTAACCTATGCTACGCTACCGTCAAAACAGCGAATTAAAAAAAAGTACATTTTTTATTTTAAAAATTCCCACAAATAAGTAAATCGTAATGATTAATATTAAATTTTATGTATGAACAGCATTCAAACAGCATGTTAGCAAATGTCTAGTCAGTTCGTTTGTGAGGACTGATTAACCCTTTAACTCTTAATGTACCATAAGATTTTCAGAAAACTTCCTGAATTTCTATCAACTGATTATGAAATTTTAAAAAATTGCTGAAAATGTATGTAAAATATTATTGTTATACTGACTTGATCTTTTAGGATAAGAATGGTTATTTTACGTATTCTTAACACCGTCTTTGAGTTAAAAAATATTTTTACCTTTAGTTTAGTACTATTATTTTATTAATGAAGTATAGCAAAATCACATCTTCAAAAAAAAAAAAAGTAAAAACCACCAAAAACTTAACGAATTGGCGATATCACTAGTGAGGCCACCATTGCCAGAAATCGAATACATCTTCTTTCATGCACTGAAGAGTTTTTATTGCCTGTAATTTTGTTTCTAAAGAGAGTTCTATCGAGGTGTGCTTTGGTAATAAAGGCTCAGCGCATTATCACGCTTTGGGGCATTAAGAGTTTAAAAAAAGACAGTTTAACTGTCCGGTCCGTATTTTTCCATAATTTTTTGAGAACCAACAAAAAGTATGTATCAAATATCGACTCGCACAGTCTGATGGTGACTCCAAAGAACATGTGACGTAGCCACCCGCTTGTGTTCAGCTCTGATGCCCTGTGCTCCTTTTCCAAAGTAAACAAAATATTTATTTTTTTAGAAAACATAACATTTTATATCGATGAGGTATTTAGTAATTTTAAGTCAAATGCCTTTGAAAACTGTCAATATATATACTCTGTTAGTAGTACTGTTAGGCGAATGTTTCTGATCATGGCATCAAAACCCATTTCCCCAACTTGTGTTCAACTCTTTTCTGCAATGCCCTCAATTCATAAAAAAAAAATTAAAATACAAAGATATAAGTAAACAGTGATTGTTTATAGTCATTTTTTTAAAGGACTCATGATTAACCGTTCTAAAGAATAGGATCGCTAAAGTTCGTTATAGTTAGCGAGGTATTTTTCCTGAGTTAAAAAACCCATGCCTCACCCCATCCGTTGGGAGGTCGTGTTTACCTCTCTTGTGTGTGATGCAGGTCAACTCGCGTATTAAAAATCAATAACCAGTGATGATAAATGGAATTTATTTAAAAACTATATTATATTTCAATCGTCAAGATAAAATGGAATTTATTTTTTACCATATTATTTTTCAATAATATCCCCCCTCCCCCCTATTTTTTCTGTTCAAATAGGGTTTGAGCTACACCGAACCCCCCTTCCAACGCATAACAATTACATTTGTTAAAAGAAAATATCAATTTCAATATAAATGTGATCAAGGAATGCCGATAGGTCACGGGTTCATATGCTTTTATAGCCTTCTTTGTCTTTATAAGAAACAGACTATAATTAATATAAATAGAAACTGTCGCGGCCTTGACCGTTGTTAACATCAAACGCCCACTATGTGTTAGCTCTCGTACAATGCCTTGACTACTAAGCAAATTAAAAATTTTAAAAATTATTCCTTAGCGGTAGGCAAAGAAATCCAATAGTGATGATGTTTATATTATTTATATATTATATGGAGAAAGCAAATTGAAGTCACTGTGGCTCGCGTTAGTTTAGTCTCGTATGCTGCCCTGCATCTTAACGGTAACAACAAAAACAAACTCCCGGATAATATGGGCTTATTGAAGTTGCAGTTAAACTGTCCTGATTTAAGGGACCGGTCTTGATCTGAGGACTGGCTAACCGGTTAACTGTTAGCAACCTTAATAATAACATTTGTCAAAATACATAATAATGAGCCAGGGATTGAAAGAGTACTAGAGTTTGATTACACAGTAAAAGTAAAATTAGAATATTGCGCTATCAAATGCAAAACTCATTGCAGTTACAATTTATTGATGATTTATTTGAGATGGATGAAATTAAATAATAAACTAAATTTAATGGGTTAATACACTGTAAATTCACAATATACTACTACTAACATTTATCCAATGCAAAGTTGTGAATCAGACTTTTCCAGGCAATAAATGACTGAACTCTACATTCTTGGCCACCTTTGAAGCCCATTTCAATAACTTCCAAAAGTGTATTGATAGTTGGTCCTTTGTGAAGTTCCTATGATGAAAAAAAACGTATTTGATGGATCATAAAATAACTTTCATATTACATTTTATATAATTTTTTTTAAAAAATTGTAAATATATATGTTAACTTAGAACTTTAAAAAAAGCACATATTTTATTTTTGGTCAATTAATAATATTTCTGTAACTTACTTTTCCAATCATTTTAACAATTATAATCCATGCTTTTAAAACATACAGCTCATTCTTGGGAAATATTATTTTCAAAGATGCACCAAATCCCTAGAAAAGGATAATAGTAAGATAAATAAAAATTTCAATTTACTTGATACATGCACAAAATGGCATGGCCCTTACATTCCATAATCCGATGAAAGAATTATGTTATGTTTTGGGATCCCCTGCCTTTCATGGAATAATTGTGGCAAATCGCATTTTAAAAAAATGTTGCCAAAACTTTTATAATATTAACAACAATATGAGAAAGCTTTTTCTCTAGATTTCAAAATACACCTATCAGAATAAAAAGTTTTTAAAATGCTAGTTAAATGATTTTAAGATAATCCAAATACAATTATTCACATTTTTGAGAGGCTGATTTACTAGTCTATGTATGAACTATAGGTTTGTGTTTAATGTATTATTCTTAGTCCCCATTAATAAAATACCGTATACAACTAAATCTAAAAAAAGACCTTTTTTGGAAAAAATCAAGGGGAAAAGGTTGGGGGGTCACAGGTGATTTCTACATGTACTTTGTCATTGAATATCAATGTTGATCTACTAGAAGCTATAAAATATAGTTAAGCCCCTGCACTTACCTAATTTAATTATTTAATTTATTTTTGTGGATGTTTTAATTAATTGTTTTACAAATGTTTTCTACAACAAATTTTAATGTACGCGCTTTTGCCAGTGTTTACCAAAGAAAAAAAACACCAGTAACCAACAAAGACCACAAAGACAAAGATATGTAGTACAAAGTAAACAATCATAATGACCAATTTAGCCCTAAGTTAAAAAAAGATATGTTCCATTTTGTTTACTAGTGGTTTCCACTACTTTTCTCATCCAAAAGAGGTGGGGGTGTCTGCTTATGAACGAACCAGCTATAGAACGAGTGTATATGGTAGTACTATAATAAATAAGGTTATTAATACTGCTTGATTTTGAGAACCAGTCAGCCATTCAAAAACAATCGGTTAACCGTCGGTCGGTATTTTTACTATGTTTTGTGAACCAACAAGAGGATGGATCAAATTTTCATTCACTAGCCAAACTCCACTAGCAGTGATGTTGTGTATTTTTATATTATTTGTAGACCGGAATATTAAGCAAAATGCTTTGACATCACATTCGCTTGTGTATTGGCTTTGGTATTCTGCCGTAACACAACAAAAAATAACTCCGGATAATAATCTAATACCAACTACAGTGGAACCCACTTACCTCGAGCTCGCTTAGGTCGACCACCCCATTAAGTCGACGTTTTTTTTTGGAACCGCCAAATTCTCTCTTTGTCTTAGTATTTTCTCGTCGTTTAATTCGATTTTTTTAAGTCGCCGAAACCTCATAACACGAGCACAAAAAAGGTCAAATTTGCCACTTAACATCGGTTAAGTCGATCCACGTGACCAATCGCAAGCTTTTGAAAATGTTTCACCAGTGTCTGCTGGTGACGTCACAGCCCACTTGCTTTTTCCTCTGTGTTGTTTTTGGTACCATGGCAATGCGATCAGCTTGCTATGTGTGCTGGTGACGTTTTCGACACAGCCCTCTTGCGCTGAGACATGTGTTGCTAACTTAAATCGCCAGTTTCAGTGATGTGTTGGAGAAAATTAAAAGTTTTTATCGATAATCGACGTTGGTTTTTATTTTAAATTTGTAAATTTCTGCTGTCAGTTGGTGCACATATACCTTCTGTTGTTAGCAAACATGTATGCACAATTTTATAGCATGCTGATAGCTTCATCAAACAAATAACGGCAATGCTGTTGTGTTAAAAAAAACTCCAAAAACACGTGCATGAACATTATCATTTATTAACGCTAGTGATGGGACGATACCAAAATCATAGGCTGCTTACTGTAAGCAAGGCTCCCCAGATTTTAAAATATATAATATAACAGACTACAGACAGTTTACTCTCAATCTCCCAAACCATTGTTGTTGGTTAGTCCTATTAGCATCAAGTTACCGAAGGAATTGTAAGCTGAGGGGATCGTATGGAATAATAAAATGTACCGTGTGCAGTGTCCAAACTTGTTGTCATTGGCAACCATTCATCCTTCAACCTCATTTTGACTATTACATGTACTGTACTACTGCTTTGTTCTCATTTTTTCATTCATAAGAAGTGGCCGTGTGCAAAAGCCATTTAACTATTGGTTAGAATTAATTAAAATATGTCAAAGTTGAAGGTTCAAAAGTTCAAAAGGAGTACCTAATTTTTTTGTGAACGTTTATATAACATGATAGTTCTCTTTGTTATGAGTCATATATAGGTCACGATAGACCATTCCGAGTCCAGAAGAGAATGGTTCGGGGACAATGAGGGGATGTGTAGGCTACTTATTTGTGTAGCTTGTAAAGAAAATCAAGCAAGTCGCTTCGAAGGCACAGTATCGCTCAATCTGGGAATCACCGCAAAACGGCGTTATATTTAAACTTAAACGGTCTTTAAAAACGAACGGTCTTAACAACCTTAAGAAAGCGTGAAGAAATAGGGTCCCGACATTCCGATACGATTCTGATTAATCGTCCCATCACTAATTAACGCACATCGCGTACATATAGAAATTTCAAGCGCATGTTAATATTTTGCCGCCATATTGGTTTTCGCTTTAACTCGATCATCGGTTATGTCGATGCGATTTTTCATTCCCCGACGCCGTCGACTTAAGCGGTTTCGACTGTAAATAAAGTTACGGTTAACCAGTCCTGATTAAACGGAACTGATCCAGATCTGAGGACAGGTTAACCGTTAACAACCTTAATAATAAATAAGGTAAAATATACAATTACAAATGTCATTTTAGTTAAATAAAAGCAGATATTTGGAAATGGACTTTATCAACAGCACATGGCAAGACATAAACTAAATGAAACAAATTTATCACAAATTATTTAAAACTTACAGAATTAATTATCCTTATCAGTTGATTGCTTAGTACTGGAACATTTATGAGATGCTTGAGGAACTTTTCCAGAAGGTAAAATGCTTTTTCCCTTACACCAGCAACTCGATGTACAAGTCCAGGAAACACAAAAATAGTCCAAGAAGGAGATGAAGGAATCAGGCCATTACCAATTTTCTTTTCAAGGCTAAAAACATTGACAAAATGTTTAACCGATCAAAATTTGGAGTATTTGATTCATACTAACATTAGAAAATAATCTTTAAAATTTAAACATTTATATAAACTTTTAAGGCCTATCCAAAAATGTACAGCACCTGTAAAAAAAGGCAACTATTTCCTCTTGAAGGTTTTCATCCAGATTAAATTTTGTGCGCATGTCTTCTAAGCTTCCAAGCATCCCCAATACCTATTAATAAAAAAGAAATAATAAATGAGTTGCATCTAAATATTTCTAAAGAAAAAAAATATAGAATACTAAATGCACATGATAAAAAAAAATCTACCTCTGCAACAACAGTATCATCAGATTTGAAATCAAGAGCTGTCAAGCATTTTAGAGACAATCGCAAGGAATCTAGTGATACCATTTTGAGGCCACATTTAATCAAAGCATCTTTAATTGATAAATGCTGAGCATTGGAGAGGCTGAAAATAATAAAGAATACATTTTAAATCAATTCCAGGTTAAAAACACAACATGCTTTTGTGTTAACAGACAAGCTAACAGTCAATATATTTAATTAAGCAAAAAATACAAACTAATTAGTAATTAATGGACCTAAATAAAATGTAGTAGTAGGTAGAAAAATTAAAGTACTAAGAACCAATTGCGAACATTGATTTTAAGTTCTAACAGACCTCTCAAAAATTCCCTTTGTTAGGCAACAATGTAGGACCTCCAATGTGATGTTGACTATCTCCTGGTCATTGTCTAGGATATCCCTAATCACAAACTTAAAGAATTCTTGTGAAGATACTTGAACATCTTTAATATTAATCTCATCACTTTTCAAATACCTTTAAATAAAGAAATTTTACATGAAAATTTGAGTAAGAATCCATAACGTAATAGGTAGAAACAAAAAAAAAAAAAGTAATGAATGTAATAATTTTTTAAAATTACATTTATCTTAACAGAAAATGCTTCTTGATCAATGTACAGAATAATTTTAATTAGTGAACTCATGATAGCATAAAATGTTCTAAAATGTAGACAAAGCATTAAGCTGTTAATTAACAGTATATTTAAATGAAAGGATCGGAAAAGCAAAAGCAAGAGCAGCCTTCCAGCAACTCAAGAATGTTTGGGTCGCCAACAACTTAGGCAGCAAGTTAAAAGTAAGAATTTTTAACGCTATGGTGAAACCAGTGCTGCTATATGGAGCTGAGACATGGAGAACAACGGCTGTAAACCTGACCAGAATCCAGACCTTCATTAACAATTGTCTAAGAAGGATTCTCAGAATTCACTGGCCGGACAAAATCAGCAACCAGGAACTGTGGCAGCGGACTAAACAGAAGCCCATTGAGGAAGAGATTCTTCAAAAGCGGTGGAGGTGGATCGGTCATACACTAAGGAAACCTGCTTCTAATACAACAAGACAAGCCCTGAAATGGAACCCACAGGGTAAACGGAAAAGAGGCCGCCCAAGAAACACCTGGCGCCGAGAATTGGAGGCAGACATCAAGAGGATTGGCCATGAATGGAAGATCCTGGAGAAAATGGCCCAGGATAGAGATGCCTGGAGAGCTCTGGTAGGTGGCCTATGTCCTAGGAGGAAGTGCAGACGCCGGCGATGATCGGTAGATGTCCCTCATGGACGAGAAGGCTCAACAAAACAACATATTTAAATGAGATGTTAGCTTGTAAAAACGTAAAAAATTCACAAATCAGGGTTTACTACAAACCCTTGCCCAACCAATGGTAACTTTCTCAAAATCTACATTTCTTTACATCTCAACTCTCAACACAAAAAAATTGTTAATGTATATTAACAAAATATCCACAATTTAAAATAATTTTTGCAGAAATAAATGAAGTAAAGCTGTATTATTTGTTAAAAGTTCACAGAAGTATTTGAATTAAACATTTAGTATAGACAGATCACTTATAAATACCTCAAAACTGATGAATAAATATCCAGTTTAGAATTCCTTTCAAGTGTATTTTCATCTTCATCAAGAGACTGGATGATGTTTTTAAAAAGCATTTTGACCCCAAGGGAATCAAGGATTCTATTAAATGTTTATGGCTGCTTCCATAAACTTTATGCGTATGGCTAAAATGAATAAATATCCCAGCAGCTCTCTGAAAGAATCACATTTAAAAAAAATTAGATTAGAGCGGTCTAGAATATTACAATAAACCTACCAACCAATGCAAAAATAAATCAATTAATTAAAGATGATAAATTCTTAAATTCTTTAGGTTAAAGACTGATTAAGAACAGGTACGCACTTTCTGTAACCAACAGATTTGAAAGTAGTGCATAATTACTTTACATGCTTAAAAGGACCTGGAACTGGAAGTGCATTTTAACTAAGAATAAATATTCCAACCAAACACAAGATGGAAGAGCAAGAATTTTTTAAAAATCTGTTAAAAATTAATGCCGGAGCAATATTTTTATACAAGATACATAATACAATACTAATAGTGAATTTAGCATGATCTAAATAATTAAGATTCAGAAGGCACATGTTGCATGTTCTTGAGTGTGGAAGTAAGAGCATAAGTATAAGAATTGAACCCATGTCATTAGGAGCTCATCTAGTATCTAGCCCTAAGTTGACAACATTATTATCATCAAAAAGACTTAAGTTAAGATAACTAAATTTAAGAATTTAAGTTTGTTCCACTTATTTTAGTTATTGTACTATTACCGAACTAGTGCCATCAGTACGTCAGTACTAGTCATTTACGCACATCCACTATTATTTATAGTAAATTAGTATATAAAGATGAGTTTGTTAAGATATTATGGCGACTTAATTCTTTCCAAGTGGCTACTGCAAAGGTTGGCGTATGTCGTAACGCTAGCAACATCCCGCCGGATCGTCTGCTGCTACGACAAACTTGTCGTAATGCTAGAAGACTAGAAGCTAGCAACATCCCGCCGGATTGTCTGCTGTTAGACATGTCGCAGCACTACTTTCCTGACTAGCGCTACAACATGTCGTAACGCTAGCAACATCCGGCTGGGTCGTCTGCTGCTATGACAAATATTGTCGTAGCGCTAGCCACATCCTATTCCTATTATATTAAATTATATATATATCAATATCATAACACTGAATGTACAGTAAATATGTAATGCTAACCTGTTAATGTTATTAATAAGTATTAAAAATAAATGTAAATAGTGGGCCTCTGAGGAGTGGGTGGACGACGTCGACAAATAATTCTAGTTCTAGTTCTAGTCACCGACAGTCAGTTAAGAGTAGTTAAGACTCTTAAGTGTAAGTCTTAAGACAGGCCAGGGCCTACAAGTTCACGAGCAGTCTTCTTATTAGACATAGGTCAATATCAATTCCAACAACTGCTCAAAAGCCATGCACCAGCAATAACAAAAAAATATACTTTCATTAAAAATATACATCGAACAACACATGGTAAATGATAACACAGTCAGTGAGAAATTTCTTGTTTACCTCGGTCACCACTTCGCGCGATTTATTCAGTGCCAGGATTTTTTAGCGCTGAATTTTTCACGTTTTAATAAAAATGAAATCGATTTATATACAGTATATACCTAATAAGCCATTACATTTAAAGTTACAGGCTGATATGAATAAAATATTGTATTAAAATAGAAAAGAAAACACTGTATTTATAAAGTGAGATAATAGAAATATATTTCTTAAATTAAATGCAATAGTAGGCTAGCATGAGCTCTTGTAAAGCGAATTTTTTAATTCCGAATACAAAAAATGTTGTATTTTTCTATCTTATGGTTGTAAAGAGCGTTAACACAAAATATATACCTTAATTTTATTTTGAGATTTTGGCTACTAATAGGTCCAAAAGCGTAATTGGCTTTTTCGCGCCCTTGGCTAATTCTTTTGGCGCCCTTGACAATTTTCAGCTTTGCGGCTTTTTCAATAGTTAGGGGTAAAAATACTGGCTTTATTCTTAGTTGTAAAATTTTAACATATTATGATACTGATAGTAAAAAAAAGACCCATGGTTATAAAAAAAGAATCGAAATGATAGGAAAATACTAAATTTGAATAAATTGAAGGATATTCCACGGCGCCCTTGGCAACTGCAACGATATTAAATCGTTAATCGTTGTCATTATTACTACTCTGAATAATTGGGCTACCGCAAGGAACTCTGCGGACGTCAGCTTTTAGCAAAATTTTCGACAGGCTAACATTAGTTTGACCACTTCTATGATTCCCCTATCAAAGGACGGCCAATTGCCAATAAACACGTATGCTGAGCCGGGGGCGCCCAGATTGTAGCAAGTCGAAGTAGGAAATGCAACTCCTTTGTTAGTTCAATTGCGTGGAAGTACTTCCGGTCGTGTTACTGTGTGGCCAGGCGGCCCCCTCAGAGAGGGCAGCTTCGTTCTTTTGCTTGGAGACTTTCTCGGGAAGACCTATAAAAGCATTAAATACAGGGTTTTTACGCCATTACACATGTACGTGGTTCGACAAGGTTAAAAACTCCAAACTGTGGGAGAGTTGTGGACAAAGGACAGTAGAACAACAGATCATTGAAAGAAAGCGGAGATGCACTGGACACTCCCTTCGGAAAGATAACAACAGGGATAGGCAGGCCTTAGATTGGAACCCCCAGGGCAAACGTCAGCGAGGAAGACTCAAGCATAAATGGAGACGGACCATGTTAGATGAGCCTGGAAGAACTGGGAAGAGCTGAGAAGAATTGAAGCGACTGGCAAGGGACCGTGTACAGTGGCGAGCTTTGACAGAGGCCCTATTTTCCAGAAGGAACCCAAAGGACAATTGATGATGATGATAACACATGTAGATGGGATTTACTGAGTTTCAGAGTATATATTTTTCTATTACTCAAATAGAAAAAAGTAGTGTTTCAACACTGCAAAAACTTAAGAAAACATATGGATTTCTTTTTTTTTTATTTAAAAAAAAAATATTTGTTTAGCAATAAAAGGCTCAATATTTATTTTAGGGAAAAATAAGTGCGAAAGGACCCACAAAACTAAAAAACTAAAGTTTGTGTGTCTGTGTGTGGGGTTGGGGAGGGGTATAATGTAAACCTTACAAAATAAAATGAAATATTTTTTAACACGCTTTCTGTAACTTATAATTTTAACTTATTTACAGAATTAATTTCAAAGGCGCTAGGTGCCCCGTGGAACACAAAGCATTTGAATGGTCAAAGGTGACGTTACTGACCAACTAGGTTTAAAACAATGTTTGAAATTAACTACATATTAAAAGGAGAAATGTTATAGAGAAGCTTCATTAGTGATACTGGTGCTTAAGGGACAAGGAACATAACTTTATATAGAATCTATTACTTTGCAGTTTATTTATTTTATTATTTTTAAAATATAAAAAAAGTTTTTAAGGATTTGTTCTCGGCATGCATAAAATCCACTTTATCTTTGCGTAAATATTCATTTTTCAAATATATAAAATAATAGACAGTAATAGCCATGAAACTTTGGAAAGGTTCCTAATGCTGCCACAAAGTAGACGAACATAGTAGTCCAACTTTGTCTCTATCTTGAATGTAATTACGATTGCACACATACAAACAAAATCAATTAAAAATTATGTAATACTTTAATTTACTAGAATGTTAAATTAATGAGCACCCCGAGCTTGCCGCTATGCAACGAGACGGTTCCATTCCATCTGGGGGTAATGGGAGACAATGACACCCGTTGTTTTGTTTTGGTTGCTGCCAATGCTGAAAACCCGCTTCACACAGATAGGATGTCGAAAATGGCAATAGGGATTTAATTGCCTCATGGTGACAATGTCAGGATATACCATCATGACTTTTATCCAGAATATTGGAAGAGATGTTTTCTATAACGTAGTTTTAAGACCGCTGTCATTTATTGCAATCTCGAGCAGTTGAACTTACTCTTGCACAAGTATGCTAGATTCGCCTGGTTTGTTGACAAATGGGTCATGGATCCATTCACTTCAAGCTCGTGGGTCTTTTGTGGTTGGGAAGCGCTGGAAATCTTAAAAGAAAAGACAGGTGATTGTGCACCACCTGGGACAAAGAATATTCAGGCACAGTCTCGTCTAGACAGCCCAGTAATGTTCAAAACACATCCAAAATGCCTCTGTTCACGCGCCGTCCAGACTCATGTTAGGGTTTTAAGGAGCTACTTTGTCAGCCAACTTGAAAACAGTTGTCATTTTCCAGTGAAGTTCATATCGAGTTCATTGAGCTGGCTGAATATGTGAAACAGGTAAGCCAGTTTTACGACACATACCTTGTCCCTGATATGGGCTGCCAGCATGACTCCTTTTCTGAGAGAAATCTTAGCAATGACTCTCGTAATTAAAATACTCTGGTAAGAGATTTTCGTCAGGATAACCACCTTATCTCTGTGTCCAAAAAAAGGCATCAGTGCTCTGCATCCATCTCCTCAAAGCTGCTCAAAACTGCGTAAGTTAAAGCGCCGACATAGAGCGTAAACATTGATTGTAGTTGTAGGTGATTGATCCTATCTGCGCTATTGTGTCATTGGTGTACTTTGGACGTGCTACCGCCAAAACGGGTTTGGTTTCAAATATTTTTGCCTCTTGTGTATGGAAAGACCCACCATACCTAGAGAACTACCACCCTGTAAATAAAATGTAAATAATTTAATTTTCTTTTGGCGGCCCGGTACCATTTGTTCAACTCCGCAGTACCAGTCCTTGGCACGGGGTTGGGGACCACTGCCCTAATGTACCGAGAGTCACGGGTTCGAATCTCCGCGAAGGCAGGACTTTTTGCGAGGCCACCCAGATCCGACTGGGTACTTGGGCTTTATGAAACACAATCCACTCATAGCCATGACCTGTGAACTCTGAGTCACTTGCCAACAGACCGGCATGGTAAGACGCAAACATCTTCAGCAATAATAGCGTCTGTAATGATTTAGCATTTTAACATGTTCCCGGTTAAATTGAAACAAAACCACCCACAGTGTGTATGTTTATAAAGTAGGCCTAGGTGCGTGCTTCACCCATCTCCCTCCTCATTCTCAGTGCTTCTCAAACTTTTTAATATGGTGGACCGGCGGGAATTTTCCATTTCTCTGGGGACCGGTGCACTATTTTAAATGTGCTGACTTGTATGCAAAATGAAACTTTAAAAAAAATGCTTCATTTTCTGTGCCTTTTGCCGAAATATTAAAATATTCTATTTCTATAGTGTTATTATCAATCATAATTAATGGTTGCAAAATGAAGATTATAATTCTTTTTGTGTCTTCTATTGATAACTTCTGCGGACCGGCGGATGGCCCACGGACCACATTGAAAAGCACTGCTCTATATCAACTCTTCAATGCCTCCTCAATAAGTATCGCTGCATGCCTAATCCTCGTTTCTGCTTTGGTGTTTTCCCGGACCTATCAGCTCTTAAACAGGCCAGAAACAAGGAATCCACCAGATATCCAACCAGCTGATAATGACCTGCAAATTGACTGTAATAGTCCCACCAAAGAAGAGATTAGCAGGGCCATTAAACAAATCAGAAATGGAAAGGCTGCAGGACCTGATGGCATCCCAACAGAGGCACTAAAGACGGACTTAGAAACCAGTGTGCGGAAATGTTACACCCGCTGTTTATGAAGATATGGGAAGAGGAGCAAGTTCCTTCCGATCAGAAAGAGGGATACCTATCAAGATCCCAAAGAAGGGGTATTTAAGCAACTGCTCGAAATACAGGGGGATCACCCTGCTGTCTATTCCAGGAAAGGTTTTCAGCCGTGTACTGCTTAACAGGATGAAAAACGCCGAAGACCCTCTGCTGCGGGACCAACAAGCTGGTTTTCGCACCAACAGATCCTGCACTGACCAAATACCGACACTGCGCATCATTCTAGAGCAGTCACTAGAGTGGAACTCGCCGCTCTATGTCAACTTTGTTGACTATGAAAAAGCCTTCAACAGTGTGGACAGGCAAACCCTGTGGAGATTGCTAAGACATTATGGGGTGCCACAGAAGATAACGGATATAATCAGAAACATCCATGTACGAAGGGATAAACTGACGAGCTGTCCATGATTAGTAGGTGACAGATGCTTTCCAGGTGAAGACTGGTCTGAGACAAGGTTGCTAGCTGTCACCCTTTCTCTTCCTGTTAGCCATTGACACAACAGGAAAGGAATGGCATCCAATAGACCGTGCGGGATCAACTTGATGATCTCGACTTTGCTGATGACCTTATGCACATACCCAACAACAGATGCAGAAGAAAACAAACATTGTCGCAGCCACTTCTGCAAGCATATGTCTCAACATACACAAAGGGAAGAGTAAAATCCCCAAGGTTAATGCCACCTGGACATCACCCATCATGCTTGAAGGAGAAGCCCTTGAGGAGGTGGACAGTTTTGTTTACCTTGGCAGCGTGGTAGATAAACAAGGTGGTACAGATGCCGACGTCAAAATAATGATCGGAAAAGCAAGAGCAGCCTTCCAGCAACTCAAGAATGTTTGGGTCACCAACAACTTAAGCAGCAAGTTAAAAGTAAGGATTTTCAACGCTATGGTGAAACCTGTGCTGCTATATGGAGCTGAGACATGGAAAACAACGGCTGTAAACCTGACCAGAATCCAGTCCTTCATCAACAATTGTCTTAGAAGGATTCTCAGAATTCACTGGCCGGACAAAATCAGCAACCGAGAACTATGGCAGCGGACAAAACAGAAGCCCACTGAGGAAGAGATTCTTCAAAAGCGGTGGAGGTGGATCGGTCATACACTAAGAAAACCTGCTTCTAATACAACGAGGCAGTCCTGAAATGGAACACACAGGGTAAACAGAAAAGAAACACTTGGCGCCGAGAATTGGAGGCAGACATCAAGAGAATTGGCCATTAAAGGAAGATCCTGGAGAAACTGGCCCAGGATAGAGATCCCTGGAGGTCTCTTGTAGGTGGCCTATGTCCTAGGAGGAAGTGCAGACGCGACGATGATCGGTGGGTGTCCCTCACGGACGAAAAGGCTAAACAACTCAACAACAGCAGTGTCTTGTATTTATTTTTGAAATGTTCGTTCGAGCTTGGACCTATCTAAATCTAAACCAAAAAGTTAATAGGAAATCGTGTTTCTTAGCTCGAAAACCTCACAAAACAAACTGGCCGCCGGTAAAATTTATACATTAAACAGAGAGAGTGTCTAAGTGGGAACGGATTATCATTGCACACTGAAATGCTATCTGTCGTGTGAATTTGGTCTGCCTTAAACATGGAAAAATATAGACCTGCCCGAGATTGTCGAAACGTTTTAACATACAATAAGCCTATGTTTTAAGGTATGTTTTTGTCAGTTGGCACCTGATCTAAGCCACACAAAGAAGAACAAATTGAGCATATTATCTTGGTGCTTGACAGATTGATGGAAACGTGGTTATCATGTTCGTATGACTCTTTTCACAAAATAAATCTTTGAATTCAAATTGCCATTATAAATTCACATCTTCATAGCCACTGAATTATAGGCGGCTGTAAAGTTAGTCAATGCAGTAGTCTCAGTAGCTAAAAGACTTTGGAATAAAATCAACTTTTTTTTATTGTTGTTTGCCCATGGCTGACATTTGTATTGGGTTAGTAATTTCATTATCGTTAGAGTAACGAAACTAAGAAACTCATCAGTCGATTTTTGAAAAATATTATCAGAATATTTTACTTTTTAACAAGTGAAGTTTTTTGCATCCAATTCCAATGACTAATGGTTTTGGAACCACCGGGAAATCAGGGCGTTAATAATAAATTGTCAAACGATATGTTAATTAAGGATATTAATATTATCTAAATGAAAACTAAATTAAAATTAATTTAATGAATTCAAAGTATTAATTTATGTCAATAATACTTTTTATAAAACCTTTTTTGAAAAAAAAATATTTTAAAATAAAAATAAACCTAGCATTTCATCATTATATAAGTGTGCGCTATTAACTTTAAAAAAAGTTTAACAAATATAACTCTTAAAATTCAGACTGATACTCATTATACAATCCGTAAGAAAGTGTTGCGTTACGAGCAGGGGTGGATTAAGACTGCACGGGGCCCCGGGCTGCAATGAAACGGGGGTCCTATCCAGCCAGCGTCCCTTAAAATAAAATGATTGTTAACAGCTAATATAGGACTGTAACTAATTATTAATAATGAAAAAAGAAATAAACGAACGCGAAGAAATAACTGTTGGAAGTGTTTGCGGTATGTTACAATTAAGTGTGAAAAGAAAAAAAAATTTTTCCACTGCTGGGAATCGAAACCCCCACCGGTTGCATCACGCACCTGTTCTCTCTCCACACGGCCAGCGGAGCTTGTTTAAATGAGAAATTTTAAAAATATAAACTATTCTTTATACTATTTTCTCTAAGTGAGCCATTTAAATCACGTTTTATCGATCCTTAACACTATCAGGTCTGAATCGCGATCAGTTGTATGGTTAATATTTATAAATTTTTAATTTTTTTATATTTTCAAGGGTTCGTGCAAACATCTGTACACTTTTATTATAAATATAAAAAGTTTGAGGGCCTCTGGTACTTAGCCCGCTCAGCCCCCCCCCCTAATCCGCCATAGTGCCCATAGGTTACGACCAAAGGTTTTTCTAACATTAGTCTAATAAAAAATTAGTTGTGAATTCACATTTTTAGATGGTTGCGATATCATGTTTTATTTCTTCTTTAAATTTTGATGAATTGTTAAAACATTAAAAGTTGATTACATGTGTTAAGTGTAATTTTGTTTCATTTGGAGATTGATTGACAACGCCCTTTATAGAACTATCAACACGCCCCCCCACCCCTGAAGATTTTCTCAACCCTCTCCACATTTATCTTTTGTCATGGTTCATTAAGTTTTAATTCGATCTGTCTTCTTTTAGGTTCCTCCTATCTGTACGTTATTTAATTATTATTTGAGTTTATAACTAACCCGAGTCCAGGCACAAACCTTGATAATTATGATTCACAATTTCAAGTTCAAGGTTTACAGACGTTAATGCTATGATGAAGGGATGCACCACTAAATTTCTCTTAGAACCGCTGGGATCAAGTTAAATTATTAACTTCATGGTTTAGTGATTGCAATTGAAACTTTACATGCACTTTTGAATTCTTTCCATGTAATTGAAATTAATCAAACAAATAGTTACCCCTTTGTGTATGGGTCGGATTTTCTCCAAATAACCAGATGCCAGATACGAACAAGGTGAGAGAAAATACACTACTAATCCAAGTCTCTAGGCTATTAAACTACAACTGAATTTATTAAGGTTTTCACATTTGAGACTTATCTTCAATTTACATTTTGAATGATATTTGATAAAAATAATATTTAGTACAACATCATTTTCGCTGAACGAGAAAAAGCTGAAAAGCATGTAAAATTTGTTATACACTTTCTAAGTGATTTTAATATTTTAAAAAATGGGGGGGGGGGAGGGTTATCATCATCAGTAGTAATATTCTACATTTATTAAAGTCAATAGGTATTTCTTTAAACAAGTTTTTAAGAATTTGTTAAGTGTTATTTTTTGGCAAAATGAAGAAACAGTCAAGTGAATCATGTGTAGGATATATACATAATACTAATAAAGAATTTATAATAATACCAATAATAATATATTCCTTCTCAACATTAAACTATTTACAAAACAAAAAAAGGTATCCATTTCTAACAAGTTAGTTAGGCTCTATTTTCTATCTAAATTATGTTTCAAATGATGCTATTACATGTATTTATAAATCGGGTGTTGTTGTTTAATAGTTATGAATAGGCATAACTTTCAGAACAATGTTACTATGCATTTTTGGGGCATAATATTGCAATAACCATAGAGGCATTTTTATAATGATCAATGAATTAAAATTTTTGGATGACTTTTTTATCACTGCTTTAAAAAAAAAAAAAGAACAGATATGTATAACTTTTCCACCCAAAAGTTCACATCCACAACATTTTTAATGTATATTTAAAAAATAAATCTTTCTATGATACAAACATTTTAAGATTAAAAAATAAGAACCCCTCTTAGCATGAAGAGAAAATCTTTATAAAAGAGCATAATACTGACAAATAAAAATCAGTACATAGTTCAACAATTGCATTAAAAAACCAACCAACACAACATTGGGGATTCTTAAACTTAAGCAAAGAAACCAGTAATGGTACATTTTTCCATCTGATATACCAATGATGATTATTTTCCCTGTATGTTGTTGTATGGCAGTTTATTTGTTTAGGTGGGCTTATTCTTAAGTATCTCTAAATGAATGTTTAAAAAATGGTTAAGACAATGAATGGTTCTTATAAGTTTGACTTAATAGTATTAAGAAGCGGAAGGTTTCCTAATTTGCAGACTCCAGCGTTGTCATCAAGATGCATAGCCCAGACACCTATCCCCCCTAGTGATTGAGATTTCATCCAAGACACCTGAAGAAAATGAAAATTGACATCCATAATGTAATGCATGTATTATTATGCAATGGGGATTATTTTAAATAAGAAAACAACTGCAATACCACTGTTTCATTATTTAGAACATAAAATGGTTACAGAAAAAGTCAGAAAACATTAATATTTTAAAACATTTTCAATTGTTGTTAGTATGATTAATTACATGGGCATTGTACAGAATTCTAGTAGCCTACCTAAAATTAGAAATAAATACAATTTAGTACTTTATAAACTATTTTATTTAGGACTTATACATAGTTAATACATTGCTGAAAAATACAGACTCATCCTTCATTAAGGAATACATGCACCTTGAAAAAACAACAAGAGAAAAGAGCAGAATAGGGTGTGGTTTATCATTGTATCCTTCATATCATTTGTTTGGTCATGGTTAGGCTAAGTAAACATGGATTAGATCTTGATGCCATGAATTAGAAGTAAAGAAATTATTCAGATTTTGCAAGGAAATTTTATTTTAACACTTTATTTATTTTTTTAAAATGAGGCCTATTCAAATGACTGACATTGATTTGAACAAACATGATTATGGAACTAAATCAAATGGGTGAAGCCACAGCATGCTACTCTGTTTACCAAAAATAGCCTATATATTTTATAGTCATATAAAAAAAGGTAGCACCACTTTAAAAAAAAATAAAAAAATATTCAGATAAAGATTTAGAGCTTTGATTTTGCAGTTGTACATTTATTTGGATTAATATGTTCAGTGTTAGTAGTGATTTATACAAAAAATATAGAGAATCATTTCCTACTTGCACTAGTTTATGTTTCTTTACTAAATGTATAGGTGCAACAGAAATATTTTAAATCAGTTAATCTTTGAAAAAAAAAAGAAAATTTTAAAGTTAATATTGTCATCAAGATTGATGACTTATTATTTGCTATTCCAAAAGTCACATTACCTTTTTCAATATCGTAGCCTTTTCATCATAAGCCACCCAAGTTGTATCATTGTAAAGGTATGCTGCACCATTTGTATCATCAATCACTGATTTGGCACCTTGCTGCAATGCTACGCAAACCTTTCAATTGAGGCAAACAATATATTAATCAAGTCAAAACAGTGATACATTTTGCAGGACTTATTAATTAAAACTCATTCTGAATAATATTATTAATACTAGTACTATTTAAAAGATAAGATTATAATATTATAACACATAAGGTGGTTTACCTATGAGCCTATGATAAAGATTTCAAAAGAAGAAAAAGCTCACATCAGGGTATACATAAACACCACGAAGGTGTCTATAAGGTCCAGGCAGTCCTTTATCTTTTGCAGGTGAATGAAGATCATGCTTTGCTGGGTCTGTGAGAGTCCATGATCGTCCATAGGTTGAAATACCCATTAAAAGCTTATTTGATGGAAGACCTACATTTATATAGTAGTTAAGCACTGCACTCTGTATTAGAAGATAGAAGGAAAAAGATATGGATAAATAATTCTAAATGAATTGATCTTATATCAAATTTTATAACTAATATGTAAAATATAACAAAGTCATAAATTGATTATGTTAACATGTTATCAGTAAAAATAATGCTTCTATGTATCATTTTGCATGTAAGATCTACCCAAATTTAAGATAGACCCATAAGTTAGATGTAGGTTTTGGTGAAAAATGAAAATAATATTTTCCATACGATGCACTTTTATATAAGACACAGGTTTTAACAATTTGTTATTTTAAAACATTACATAAGACATACACTGTCTAACCATCTGCCTCACTGAGTAATTTATATCAAGTGGTTTCCTTTCCTTTATCAAAATGAAAATTTGTCCAATGTTTCATCATCTGTTGGAGTTTTATTGTTTATTTTTATCTGCTGCTGGGGTGGAGAACCTGCTATCTAAATTCTAAAGCAATCATTGCCATGTGTTGATATGGCTATATTGACCTGCCAGGTTCTTGCTAAAAATACTACAAGATTTTTCAAGCATAAAAAAACACAACCAACCAGTAATAGGCTAAAACATGGGTTTTGATGATTTGTGAAACAAACATGGTACCCTGGATGCAGGGTTATGTAAAATTATATATTAGAAGCCTTGTGTCACTTGTGTAAAAATATGGTACATTTCAGGTTTCCATTACTCTTAATTTCTTTTAAATATTCTTGTAAAAAGATTATTGAGATAAAAAAATCAAACTATTTCTGGAGGAGCTGAATTGTTATTTATAACAAAAAAGAATTATTTTCTCTGCAAACATTTTCAAGAATAAACTAAAAAATAGCTGCTATTGTAATTCACTTTTTTATTTATTAAAAAAAAAAATGCCACTAGACAGCAAGAATATAAATCATAAAAAATTTCGCTTTAACTTTAAATTATTAATAATAATAAGTGAATGATAGTAATGTAATATGGTTAATATTTGCAGTTAAAATTTACCATTGAATACAGTTTAGGCTCTCCTTTTGGTGTAAATAAAGGGCTGTTATAGCCTGTTATATTGTCTTTATTTTTTATGAATAAATGAAAGTCATAAGTCATGGCTGTCATGAAGTCCATGGTACTAGGAAAAAAAAACAGGGTTAGTTTGATTTCAATCTTTTAGACCAATTGTGATTGAAAAAATATTATGTTAATAAATAATTATTACTATAGATATGTCTAAAGATAAATGTGTAATTGTAATGACTAAATAATGTTTGATAATTTTGAAGAATTTTTCATTCTTAATAAAAACAGTAAAAAATGTTAACAATTATTACATAAAACTGTCATGATGAACCTGTGGTACTCGTAAATTTATACTATTTTTAGTCTCATCTACATTTAGAAGCTTGTGAAAGGGTCAAATTTTCTACAATTAATTTGATTTTATTTTAGATGCATTCCACTACATAGAGTACGTTGTAACAAAAAATGTATTTTTTGAACTTATTAATCATTACATGAAAAAATAAAATACTTGACTTAAATATACAAAGTTTTATTTAAAAAGTGATATTCTTAAAACATAATTTTATTAGCTAACATTTGATAAAAATTAATTTGAAATTTTTAAAAGTCATTTCTTGATGTTTACCTAGAGAGTGTAGGAACATCATAGCCGGCTAATGCATTGACACTATTAGGTAATGCAGCAGACATCAGCAATTTGAGTGGATTGGTTTCAGCAAATAATGTCTAAATCATTGCATAAGATTGAGAAAGCAATACATGTATTAAAAAATTATTGATGAAAATTGAAGTTACAATCAACTTAGTTTTGATTTAATTGTCTATAAATTTAGGAGAAAAGCAACAAGTCATAGGAAAATACCTGGATAAATAATTTAAAATTCTCTTTATCTTTCAATCTTGGAAACTCCCAGTCAAGATCAATACCATCAAAACCATTACTACTCAAAAATGAAACAGCAAGTTTGGAAAACCTGTATCATCATAAAATAAATCATTTAGCATTTTAAATATCTTTAGCAAAAAGGTTAAATACTTTTTTTTTAAAAATGCAATTTAGAATTATTTTTTTTTACATCTTGGTTTTTTGAGGAATATGGCGGACCAAACATCGGGTTTCATTGCTTATTTTTTTATGTATAAATTAATTTTATATAAATGGGCTAATTCAATTCTCTGGAGAGGCATTAGGTTTGGAGGTAAAAACATGATTAATGTTTCATATATGCAGATTTATATAAATGGGCTATCTGCATATATGAAACATTAATCATGTTTTTACCTCTAAACCTAATGCCTCTCCAGAGAATTGAATTTCCCCCCCCCNCCCCCCCCCCCCCCCATTGTCAAACATTATATTGTTTTAATTGTTTAAATGCTTACTTCTTTATTACATCGCTCCCAGCACTTACAACAGACTCAAAGCCAGGTTGAAGGGACAACAGGACTTTTAAATTTGGATTATTCTTTTTTAACTGAACAACTGTTCTGTAGATTTTAGACATTCAAAAATGTGATGAGCAATAAATTATTAAATGAAAGAATGTGCTTAATTAATTATATAGCACAAAATTCATTTGCAGTGAAAAGGGAACCACAGTGAACCACTGTTTGTCATTAAATAGCACTTTAAAGATTAAACAATACAATTATATTGATGATCAAAGTATGTGAACACAAATAAATTTAACAGATAGCTTATACATAACTGATGACCATACTTGTAATTTTGTAGATCCGCAGAAGATCTCGGCTGTATTCCATTGGGACTCACTATTGCATAGGAATAAATGATGTGCGTGCATAAGTCTGCTGGTACTTGGGTTGCAGGGAAGTACGATGTGGCCATATAATAACATACAAATGTATTCCCAGATGATGTTGAGTTGTGTTTGAAAGCTAAAACAGATATGGAATTTTATTCCCTATTGAATACACTTAAAGACAGGCTGAACAAATGAACAAAGTGTATCTCATACCAAAAATTAACTAGAAATATCAAGAGACAGCAGTTTACTTATTTCTAGGCACTTAATTTGCTCCTTAATAATATTTGAAATCTGTGTATGTAAAAATATAATTTTTTTGAGTTTAATTCAGGTCACCATATTTTTTATTCAGTTGCGTTTGCCTTTTTTTTTTAAAGCAGTGTTAAGAATAATTGCAAATTTTAATTCCTCTTAAATAGGACAACCTTAAAAACTCAACTTTTAACCGCCCCCACCCATATACCTATATATATACATTTGAATATGCATTTATTTGTAATGTATTTTTACAACCTTTTATTTTAATTGCTAACCAAAATACTGTAATAGTAAAAATAGTGAATGATAATTAATAATTGATTACCTACCATTTTGCAAGCCGAAAAATGATAGAGTTATCAACACAGTTAGATACCAGGCCATATTAATTAATTTTTAACCCAGACCCAGTCAAGGCGAAATAATGAGAATTCTGTGTGATAAATAAACAAAAGATATAATATAGGCAATTTTTAAAAACTTCAATCTGGAAGCTGTAAATGCCATAATTAGCTTGAAAAGACGTACAAAATATTTGAAATTTTACGTAGGCGCCGTCCATAAAGGTACGTCACGCTTCCGAGAGGGGGGGGTGTAAGAAAGTTTGACAGTTTGTGACAAGGTTAGGGGGGTGTCCGGCCATGGTGACTCCACGATATTTTTTAAAATTAAATTTTAATAATTTTGTTAGTTACTTTTGTTCGAAAGTGTGACGTAGTTTGGCGGTGGGGCTGGGGGTCCGAGATGTGTGATAGTTTGTGACAGGGGGAGTAAAATCGGTCAAAAATAGTGTGACGTACTTTATGGAAGGTCCCATAGTAATTTTAATTACGCCTATTGCCGTTAGCTTTTCAACTTTTTCTGTTTAAAACTTACACATATATATTTAAGAAACTGGGCCTGGACTTGGACCATGGTCACCCATCAAAGTTATTCTATAATCTTAAATTTAGTAAAAACATTCCATTTTAGAGTAATATAAAACTTTAATTCATTAGGCTCAAGGCCATCAAATTACTGAATTCTGAACTGAAAATCAATAATTTCAAATTTAAAGATTATATACTGAAATACTGTGTGGCGAATTTACTTAGCTCTATGACAGCAAAGCTTGAGACTTAACCCATAATAGTCTAATAATAAAACGAAGTTGTCTGCAGATATAAACGATACTAACCTTTAATTATAAATATTAAGGGAATAACTTACGTCTTTAAGCCTGCTTACTAAAAAAGTTGTAAAGTCATTACTGAATTCACTGCCTACTGAACTAAATTTTTTAACGAAAATTATTTTCTTCCTGGTACTTCATGTTTGTCATTTAATCTGATTTGCTTCCTGTTTTCAAGGTCTTAATAATATCTGCCGTGGCCTTTTAGTGTTAACTTCATACACTAATTTAGTCTAAGAATATCCTGTTCATTGAGCACAAGGATACGGCCATAGTCTAGCTAGCAGACAACTTTGCACCACATGTAGATTCTATAGAGTAGAATTTACATGTGCTTCAAATAAAACGAAGTTGTTAAAATTTAAGAGGTAACTTAGAAAACTTTCCGAAAACACAATATAAAGAATTACTTCCCATTTTTAATGAGTGATAGTGATTAGCTGTTAAACTTAAACGTCTCTGGGCAAGTTCCCCACCTTTGTCTAAGAAGCTAAATTTTGGCGTCTTTCTCAACCCACATTTATCTAACTATTCTAACTCACCAACCTGTGTGCGTGTTTATATGTGTGTGTGTGTGTCAGCAGTGGCGTCACTAGGGGGTGCGGTGGACCGCCCCGGGAGACACCATCAGTGGGGTGACACCAATATGTAAAAATCGGTATTTTCCCGTTATTTGGCACTGGAAAACTTTGAGGAGTACTTTGAGTGAGGTCACGGGGGTGACACCATGAGCTACCGCCCCGGGTGACACCAACTATAGTGATGCCTATGTGTATCTGGTATCTTGTGAGCTTAATTAAACCCCCTTCATGATTAGGGTATAGAGCTGAATCACGGCACACACCAGTATTTATTGTCGATTACAATGATTATTAGTGATTTAAAATATTTGTCCTTTACAAACATATGCCGATTTTTGAAAAAGCCTTCCTTTGTCTTACGATTTAAGTGTTTGAATACTAATAAGTATGTGAATGTGTTTGTTTTAGCATATGGAATTTAAAAAAAAAGGTTTATCCCTAAGTGTTGTATTAGATTATTATATTTGTATTTCAAAGTTATAATAAATTGCGTTAGGTATTATTTCTGGGCGATTTGCTCTTTGTTTCGGCTTACAATTAAAAAATATTCCTGCACAAAAAAGGCTTCTTGCCATTAAAAAACCCTGATGTAATGTAATATGAGATCAAAACGAAGGCTACAAAATGCTAAGGGGACCTGCAAAAACTATATCCTTTATATTGTTCTGTCAGTAGTAACTTTTATTGTTATCAGGAAAGATGAACAATGCATAAAGAAAAGCCCATCCATCCTGTCACCTTTCCTCCATAGACCAGAACATCAGATGTCATAGGCTCCTGGGGCCGTTTTAACAACACCAACGCAAATACCGCCTCTTTCCGTACATTTATGTCCGGATATAAAAAATTGCGGCCCAGTAAAATGACGGTTTTAGGAGTCACTTGGCTTTTTAAAATGCATTGAGTCATAGAGTTTAAACATTTATTTCACTACACAGGGCCTATCTAAAGACGATTTTACACCCAGTGGCGTAGCTAGAACTTTTTGCCACCCGGGGCGGTCTCGAATTTGTCACCCTTTTTAGAGCCCATCCATAAATGACGTCATATGTCGAGGGGGGATTCACATATTTTTGATGAGGGGGAATGTTTAATAAATGTGACGTCACATAAAAAAACGCGCAACTATAATTAAAAGTTCCACTTAAATATCTGATTAATGATACTTTATTTAACGTGTTGAGATATTATAGTTCAGCCTTACCCTAAAAGCATACTCGAATGACAAAAAATTTATTTCAAGCACGCTCATTTTCAAATAGAAAATACGGTTTTTATAGGCTATAAGGGGGGGGGGGGGG
>MUZC01000006.1:547149-558972 GCA_002072015.1 Radix auricularia
CAAAGCTTTGTGACATTACAACTTGTGGCGAGGAAAGGGGGTAAAAATCAAACCAAATGCGTAAAATCATTTATGGATGGCCCCTTAAGTCGATTATGTGACGTATTTGTATAAATTAATAAACATGAATAAATAATTGTAATTGAAACGAAGTAAGGGTGGGAAACATTTTTACGATTGCATGCCATATTTATGTAAGCAGTAATAAAAGAGGCCACATAAAATGATCTACCTATAAATACATATAAAAAATTACATATAATAATACAATATACTTTTTTTAAGACCCAAAGAAAGTTACTGAGGTCGCAGGTCCACCTCACACCCCACCCATGAGGCAATACATATTCAAAAAAAAAAAAAAAAAAAAAAGAACCAATTAATATGCTTTTATTTTGTAATTACAGATAAAATGATTTTTTAAAAAACATTATTATACTGTAAACATATTTATACATTTACTTTACTAACTTTCATAGTAGAAAAATCATGTATTATGCTATCAAAATTTTGAATTATTTATAATATCTTGATCTATGGTCAATATAGCAAGATTTTTGGGTCTTAAATCACTCATTCTGGAACGAAGATATTTTTTTTATCAACTTCAGTTTGAAGAAGCTCCTTTCATAACTAGAAACACTGATAGCAATTGAGAAAATTCTTAACAAATTACAATTTTTATGTTGGGTATAGGCTATAATTTTTCAATCTAAAGATCTACTGTTGAATAAATTTCAATAGATAAAAGGGTATGTCCCCACGTTTTTCTAACCTAATGCCTCTTGTAGTAGTGTAGGTAGAGCTATAAAAAACGGGATCCTTTGTCTTTCAATATTGAAATTTTCTTTGTCAACGACAAAACGTTAATTTATTTTATGTGCAAATTCCTCATTTAGTAGGTTAACGGTATTATATGGTATCATATGCGAATATTTTCTTGCAAGGATATGCAACTTATCACAGCGTTCTTTTATTTGCTTTTAAATTATATCCATTGATAAAAACAATTATAGTTGCACTTCTTGTTCTAAACGTATAACCACGTCTTCTGAATTCTCACCACTCATATTTCTTCACAAATCGTTTTGGCTGATAGAACAGCGTTTTGTATCGGCATATCGCTTTGTTCTGTGAAATTGAAATGGTTTTGCATTAATTTAAAAAATAAAAAAACGAGCTCACATAAATTGAGATAACATAAAACATAGAAAAGAAAAAAGGTTGCATTAAATCAAGTAGAATTCCATCATCTGATATCGTTTTACCATACTTCTTCAGATGTCAATTTTAATTATTTATGCATATTGTGGCGTTAATTAACGGAGAAATTTAAATATTTTCATTTTCTTGTCATAATTCGGACTATTTTCACCTTACTTCAGTTAAATAGGCGTAACATTATAATAAATAACTGTATTTTAATTTGTGCCATTTTAATGCAATAAGAGCGAAATAAATTTAATTTTTAATAATTCCCTTATAATACTATCATAATCATAAAAACTGAAACAGTAACAGAAATTACAACTTGCAAGCTAAACACAATATTTTAAACAACATAAAATGCCATTAACGTACGTGTTCGCGCATCATTCTGCGCATATGGATATTCCACGCAAAAACTGCCGTGGAGCTGTTAATAGCACATATTTTTCGGTCCAGCAGTGACATGTCTTGGTGTGTAGTTTTCATATAAAAGCGTCATCTGTTACGTATACCGATTGATTTTCCAAACAAATTGATACCTTTTTTGATTAATCTAAATTTTTTAACAAGTTTGCGTTAGTTATAACAACTACTATGTAATTAATCAAATGGTGTGCGACCAGTTAATGAAAACTCGAAATTAGGAATATTTTGTTTAATAACCTTGGTTTTACACCTTCAAAAAATTAAAAGGCGGTTGTCGAAAATGGCTGTACTTTTTAACTGCCTTCAAATGCCGCCCAGGGCGGACCACCTTCACCACCCCCTCTAGCTACACCACTGTTTACACCCAATAACTCCCCCCACCCCATGTGATTGACACTCAGTTATATATTACAGTGGCTGCAGGCCAATGTGACATTGCAAATCTTATCCAAAGGTCCACGAAATTTTAAAGTCTGGATTGGATACGTTGAGCTTGAGTCAAAACATAGATCTTTCCCTTTAGAGTTTAGAAAATAATCTCCCGACACGTTTGTCGCCCCTTATGTTGCGACTCTCACACAGTACTTAAAAAAAAAATAAAAACATATAAAACTTTGAATAAATATTGTCTGATTGCGAAATTTATCAAAATCTTAATGAAATATTTTAAAATGAGTTCTAAAAATATTTTTTTGAAATTTATTATTTAATTATTTTTTTTGTTTAAGCCGAGAATGGGACGTGGTGGTCGAGAGGTAGCGCTCTCGACTGTCATACCGATGGTCACGAGTTCGAATCCACACGAAAGTGAGGATTTGTTCTCGGGGCCTGAGGAGTCCCCGAGTCACCCAGCTCCGAATGGGTATCTAACTAGATAGTTAGGCGGCTGGGGTAATGCGTGGAACCCCTATAGCCGTGGCCTGTGACCTGTGACCGCTGCATCACTTGCCAACAGATCATCTCTCATGGTCTGTGGACGCAATTTTCTTCTGCATAGAAGGAGCGTCTGTATATCTAAGATAGAGAATATGCGCCTGACACAATTAGAAACTCAAGTACCAGTGTGACAAACTAACACGTTTGAGAAGCGCTGTAGTAGGCTGCTTCTTGAGAAACCAAATGACAATGACGGGTTTCATAGGTTCGCATGTTATTCGATCGACGAGCCAGCCCGAGCTGCAGATGATGTTGGCTAATAATAAATATTATAAATACAATGCTGAGATCTCAAGTTAAAACGTGGAGGATACTTACCGTGTGGAGGGAATATCGAATAAAAACTTCTGCGTCGGGTTTTTGTTTGTTTGTTTCTTTTATATCTTATAATATAAAAATAAAACCCCATTGCACCAAGCCCTGCTGGGGTCCCTCGGAATAGTTGAATCTTTCATATCACTCAGGCTATGTGGTATGGTGCTGCTAAGCGGATAGTGCAGGTTTCCGAGGTTGAGCAGAATCTTTAAAAGAGTAATCTCAAGCTTGCGGAATGTTTGTTTTGTTTAGATCGCTTTTCAAAATATTTCTTTAAGTCATATCAGGGGGCCATGTTATTTCTTCACAATAGTTAAATTGTAGAACTTCAGCCACCATCAATGTCAAGAGAAAAAAAAGTGTCCGCCCTACCCCTCCCACGGCAATATCTGCTAGCTCCTACACCTATGTATACGTCCGGGGGCGACACGTTCGGTAAGAAGCAGTTTATTTGTTTGTCTGGCGAAAGTTACGGCATGCACAGGTGACACTTACCCATGTGGCGCCACTGAACATGTAACAATCAAAGGCGTCACTAGTGGGGTGCGGGGGTGTGGACCGAAGTGGTTGTCACCTTCAAGAGGGATGACACCACTATGTAAAACTCTATATGCTCCCTTTATTTGGCACCGGCAGACTCGATGGAGGTATATGGGGTAAGTCGTGAGAGGGTGACGCCATGAGCTACCGCACTGGGTGACACTGCTGATAACAATACTAATAATCTTCGTGATTTTAACGGTTCCTCAGGTTCGTGGGAGGATTGAAATCTCTTTAGATTTCACATATCGATTAACAAAACCCTGGCTCCAACCCCCCACCCAACTGTTTAGAAAACTATGAAAGATAGCCATCGAACACTAAGATGAGAATCACTGTGCGAGGAATAAAGCCTAGGGAAACAAAACAAGAGTGGCATATGGTCGTGGCCCCTGACCTTCGCAGAGGTCAAGTGCTACTATCAACTGAAAGGTATCAATTTCACCATTGGCTCCAGCTTGTTCTTACCCGCCTATCATCATGTGGGTATAAGCACGGCTGCCATAGCTTTTTTTCAAGTATGTGTTTGTGTGTAGGCCTATGTGCGTGTGTGCGTGGTGTGTGAGCGAGAGGGATAGTGTGTGTGTGTCAGGAGGTGGGTGAGAGAGCGGCGTTATGGGACGTGGTCTTTGTGTTGCAATGGGTTAGCATGCCGTCTGAACATGTTGTTAAATTGACCGATAAGAGAGCTATCATTATGTAACAATATCGTGGTACATTTGTTGTCGTATTGGGCCGCTGAGAGGAATCAATATAGGATTCCAGAACTCCGAGTACTACTCCGCAAGATAACAGCAAAAAAAAAAAAACACACACACACACTCCGGGTTGGTCTATCGTTTAAAATTAAGCACTTTGACAGAGGCGTAAATAGGGTCGGTAGTTCAATGTTTCACACACTCACAGCTTACCCCATAGTCCTTTAGTACTTCCCCGAGTATGCCAGTGCCAAAGAAAGGGAGCATACAGAATTTTACACTTTGGTATCACCCCTTGAGATGATTTCACCCGGTGCGGTCTGCACCTCCCCCTGGCAAAGCTTCTGCATTTTGAAAGACAAGACAAAATGTGGCGATGGTTAATCGGTGTGTGTATTAATAACATCGACATATTTTTATTTTTTAAAATATAAAATATACTACATCTGAAAGGGTCGGCAGTTGTGACTGATTACTTTTGTCTCTGGATTTGTTTTTATGCAACATAGCGAACAAGTGCCGACTGTTGCAGGCCTTGATTTTTGGCTACCAACTTCCACAAACACACATTCACACACATACAGGTAAACACACCCGTCGCACTTACAAATATACCCCTCTAAATTAAAATCATTAAGTACCATCTCTTTACCTATAGTTTAAAAGACTCTTCTTTCACTACTGAATTGGTTTGAGAATCCCCGTATCTGTGACCACATACATTAGATGGTATGTGACAGTTTATGTGGCTCCACGTTTTCTCACGATAAAAGCTGCACGTCGATGATTCCATCGAGCGATTGACAGCCATTATTTAATTTGATCTACGCCGGGGAGGGGGGCCGGGCTCCTCTGATAGAATGAATGGTTCAATTAAGTTTGGAGACGGAGATCTTCAAATATTCCATTGTAACGGTTTAGCTCACACACTTCAGTGTTGGTTGCTTTCCTTCAATAGCCGGGGGGGGGGGAATTGTTGCAGACGTAAAGAAATAACGTATGAACTGATTTTACTGATGTCCTTAAAATATGAGCTAGGGTAGGTTAAAGTGCATTAACCAGCGTTGGATTGGGGGTGGGTAGGGTTTAGTGTCACACCCGGGGCGGAAAGTGAATTTTACTGCCCACTTTGACAGGGGAAAAAAATGTAGTTAGCCTAATATGCCACAAATTCAAATTAATTACAGACCGCACCCACCACGGGACACTATGGCGGATTAAGGGGGGTGGGTGGGCTGAACGGGATAAAGCCAAGGGCCCCCAAACTTTTTATATTTTACAATAAAAGTGCACACATGTTTGCACGAACCCTTGAAAATATAATAAATTAAATAAATTTATAAATATTATCTATACAACTGATCGCGATTCAGACCTGATAGTCTTAAAAATAGAAAAACTTGATTTAATTTTCTCACTTAGAGAACATAGTATAAAATATAGTTTCTATTTTTAAAATTTCTCGTTTTAGACAAGCTCCGCTGGCCGTGTGGAGAAAGTACAAGCTCTTGATGCAAGCGGTGTCGGGTGCGATTCCCAGAAATGGAAAATACAATTTTTCTTTTCACACTCAATTGTAACATACCACGAACACTTCAAACAGTTATTTCTTCGTATTAGTTTTTTTTTTCATTATTAATATTTAGTTACAGTCTTATATTAGCTGTTTAAATCATTTTATTTTAAGGGACGTTGGCTGGATAGGGCCCCCGTTTGATTGCAGCCGGGGGCCCCGTGCAGTCTTATTCCGCCCCTGACGGGACAGACCACGCGCCTGAGTCTTACCACGCCACCGACATGAACAAAATAAATCAAATGATATAAATCTGCCTTAAAAATATGACATGGCTGTTAAGATACGTAGCAAATTTTAGCCACTCTCATTTCTGGTAAGATACGTAACAAAGTTTAGCCACTCTAATGGCTGGTAAGATGCGTAACAAAGTTTAGCCACTCTTTACAAAAACTACCAATAGAATAAACGTAATAATATGACATGTCTTTAAACTTTGGTCACTTAAACAAAACAAAACAGCGAGATGAGGCTCTGTACTAATATCAACCCAGTTCGAATGAGAGGACATCTTTGGGTAGTCCTTCTATACCCACTTTTGCGCCTCTGAGCTGAATACCTTGTAGTTTAAAAAAAAATAATTGACCACTATTGATCAACTTCATCCTCTCTTTCTCTCTGATGACGAAGGTGACATCTGGGGCGCAGTGGGTATTATCCTCCCAATAATGTTGTCAGTGCATTTTTTTTTTGCAACAGCCGATCTCATTCCACCAAACGCTCAGCGGGTGGCATGTGGTTGGTCCGCTTTTCTGGTGTCCTACTCTTCAGAGGGAAAATCGGACACCAATTTAAAACATTTTTATGTTGAGGTCTTAATTTTTAAATATAGTAATATAGCTGTTTTATAAATTATACCATATAAAAATCTACATGTATTTCGCTCTTCCTGATACTGATTTGATGTCATAAGAACATACGTTTTTTACGACACTCGCTAAATTTTCCACTTGAGTTGCCTAATCAATGTCTACTATTCACACACAATGTCCAATGGTCGTTCAAGGACCTACCTCTCCATAATCTTACCACTAGGAGTTAAACGCGACCCATAGAGTATAGAGGCCTATCATAGGAGAGAGGGTAAAAACAACACCTTGTGTCCCACTTTGTAAAACGTGTCTATCGGGCGTACGGTACTGGCTGCGAGAAGAGAAGGCGTTCCGCACACAGTGCTACCGACACGTTTACGAGAGAATAGTTGTTATTTTGTAAACAGTAAATCCGTTGTTCACCTTTCAGGACTTGCATGGATGCACGAGAGGATAGTGTTTTTAACCCAGTTCTTGCAACGCACGTGATTCATGTGTGAACAATGATACCAGGCCGGATAGAGAGGTGAGTGGACACTTGCGCTCGACTTTCTTGTGGTTCTGTATCTCGCCCCCTCCCCCCTTATAGAAATTTTTGTTAGATCTAAATATAAGCCTCGTTTAAAAGAGAGTCAGGTTGCTTGTTTTAAAGTTTACCATTTGAACTGTAATCTTTTCGCACCGGTACAAATCATAACACAGTACACGTTTCGTAAACTTTCGTGTAAGAGTGAGAAGGTTTAAAAAATGGGGAGGGGAAATTAGGAACAGTGAAGGGGGATAAAATTCGATTTCTTTATATCTGTAAAACAAATGATTGTGCTGCCTCAGTTTTCACATTCCCGCCGTGGATCTGCATGTTGTTGGCAGTGGCAGGCACATAATCAAGGCCGGATTTAGACTTGATGGGGCCCTAAGCTATTAGAGATATTGGGGGGGGGGGGCTTTTAAATTCCAGATATTCTATGCCAGTGATAAATATGGAAAAAAAATATTCGGGGGGCTCCATAAAAGGTGGGGACCCTAAGCTATAGCCCCTACTATATAGGTAGTCCAGCACTGCACATGTCACATTTCGGGGGAATACCCTCTCAATGAATCTAGACAATTTGCCACTCGTGCTACGACATACATTCATCTATAATGTTATTTATAGTTTGGTAGTGTGGTTCCGCTCCATGTGTCTTGAAAAGAAGTAATATAATAACTACAACCTCAAGGTGTAGGTAGTTCGGATCAACCACTTGTCTTTCTCGCAAATATTTGCACTGCCAAGCACTTAATCTGTATTCACTAAGGGGCCGTCCACAAATGACGCCACGCAACTAGAGGGGAGTGAGGAAGGTGTCACACATTTACGACGATGAGGGGGGAGGGAGGGGTGCTTAAGAACTTTAACGTCACATCTAACGCGCAACTCGATTTAAGACTGCTACTTAAATATTTGATTGCTCACGATTTATTTAATGACGTTTTATATGGCTTCACGCGTATTACGATATTAGAGTGCTGCCTCGCGTTAAATACTTACTTTAATAAAGTGATTGGGAACATGTTCATTTTCAAATAGAAATTTAAAAAAAAAAAAAATCAGCAGAGCTTTGAGACGTCATATTTGAGGGAAAAAAAAGGGGGGGGGGTAACTTTTTGTGACGACGTGTGAAGAGGTGGTGGTAGAGGGGAAATCGGCCCACATCGGGTAACGTCATTTATGGACAGCCCTAAAAACTATTGATGACTATGATAAACTATTATGTTTGTTCAGTTGATAAACCACCCGCCCCCCGGGCCCCATACAGATATTGATCAAACATCTGTTACTACCTCCCACCCTACACTTTTTTTTCTTCCAGTACTTTCAGAACGCTCTCATTACATGTTAATATATACATGCGAATGATGTACTTATGTAAGTTATCGTTATAATTTATTCACTGCATTAAATGTGCCCCAAGTTTACACTAGCAACGAGCAATAATGGAGGCGGGAAACAAAACTAACAAACAAAAAGCTCGTTTCCTCATACTGCTGAATTGTTAAGCCATGATCCAATTTCTTCTGCTATGGCACTGATTTCGTTTCGCATAAACCAAACGATTCCGATGACTGGCATCTGCCTCTGATCAAAGCGACGGCTTTGTTTCAAACAAATTTCGCTCAAGGCGGCCCACCAATATCGCCTGTACCCCAGGGCTGGTATTGTACCTGCCATCCCCGCCCCTACTCCCCCCCCCCAAAAAAAANAAAAAAAAAAAAAAAAAAATCTTTACAAACATGATCACGATGTTGCGTACGTCTGTTTATTGATCCGTGAACATCTGGTAATCCACAGCAGCGATTAAACTGCCAAAAGTCTATGGCGTCTGTATTCCCTCACCACCACCACCCGCGGGGAGCGCCCCCACCATTCCCAATATGTGCTAATAATAGCCGCGCGTGGGCAAAGCTTAAACCGCTCTCTCGATCTCTTAATATCTCATTGATTACGTCATCATCTTCTGCTGAGATTTAATCTCGTAAACATTCGGTTAGCCGCGCCGCTCATCGCCCTCTCCGAAGACTCCTTAAATTTCAATTATATTGATCTACCGTATAGTTAGAAAGTTTCAACTTTACCCTAGGTAGAGGCAGAGGGGTGACAATCATAAAGACTGAATGTATACTATTATTATATTTATGCATACCCACAATATTATTGGACTGTTCTTTAATTAGTCTTAACCTACATACTAGAATAGAGTTTTCAAAAAAGCATCGTCATGGGGAAAAAATTCACAATTACGCACATAAAAAATAAAAATAATAAAAAAATATAAAAAAACAAGTAGAAAACAACCAAATACAAAACACGACTTTGGAGCCTCTGGGATTTGTAGAAAGAACCCAGGGGCTAACTACTTGTGTTTAAAATCGATATATCCTTTGTGACAGTTAAACTTCTCATTACTATGAATCCGTATTATTACGGACGTGAATCCAGTGCAGTAGCGGCGTTTGGGGGTGGCAACTGGGGCGACTGCCCCAGGCCCCGCGCTTAGGTAGGCCCCGCGTTTCGGTCCTGAACATGTCTGGTCCTGGTTAATAGCCTATACATGTAGAACCAAAGAGTGGATGGTAGAACGTATGCTGGAAACGATTGTAAAGAAACGAAAGAGGCACTCTTGTAATCCTTTTGCAATTATTTTGCAATATGTCTGCAAATAAATTACATTTTAAATCACGTCGTAACCGGCACGTCATTTTTCGATAAGAATAAACCGTTGTTTATAGACCAGAGAAAATAATGAACTTGTAATAATGTAATAAAAAGGTGACACGCGGTATTAAAATTACACAATGATCAAGATGTTTCATATTTTTAAATACCATAGCCAGTGGCGTAGCTAGAGCTTTTGCCGCCCGGGGCGGACTCCAATATGCCGCCCTTTTAGGAGACACCCATAAATGACGTCACGCACCGGGGGGGGGGGAGAGTCACACATGTGACGTCATTCAAAACGCGCAACTTTAAATAAAATTTCCACTTAAATATATAATTACCAACACTTTACTTAATGATGTTTTACGTGGTTTCACGCGTATTACGATATTAGAGTGAGTGCAGCATTACACTAAAAAACATTTAAATGACCACCAAAAAAAATTGATTTAAAACATGCACATTTCAAAAAGAAAATACGGCTTTTATGCAGGGAGGGGGGGTCTTTGTGACGTCACATTGAGGAAGGGGTCTAAGTTTTCGTTTCGTAACTCCGTGTGACGAGGGGGCTGTGGGTAAAAAATCAGCCAAAATCACCTGACGTCATTTATGGACGGCCCCTTAAGTCAATCATATGATGGTTTTTATATATTAATAAACATGAATAAATAATTGTAATTGAAACGATGCACATTGTATGAGGTGGGGGAGAATTTTACCACAGCATGCCCTATTTATGTAAGTGTTAAATAAAAGGGGACTTTCATGAGATGATTTACCTATAAATACAAATTTATAAAAATACAAGATAATTGTTTTGAAGGCCACAAGAAAGTTATTGTAGTCGTTGGTCCCTCCAACCCTCAAATGAGACAAAACATACAAATGCATGCCCCAAAACATTTACAATTAATATGCTTTTATTTTTAAATAGATGTTGCTGTTTGTTTTTTTTTGAATAAACAAAGACATTGTATACATCAGTGAGTAAACACATTTCTTATTATTTATACATTTACTTACTTACCTAGCTTCCATAGTAGAAAAATCGTGTATTATGTTATCAAATTTAAATTATTTGTAATATCGTATTCTATGGACAATATTGCAAGATTTTGTAGTCTTAAATAACTTATTGTGGAGCGAATATAATTTCTTCCTCAACTAGATACATTGATAGCAATTGTTGAAAAAACTCTTAGCCAAATATTAATTTTGGGTAAAGATACTCCAATATATACTGTTGAATATATTTTAATAGATCAAAGGGGATTTCCCCCCGTTTTTTAACATAATGCCTCTTCTTGTAGTGTGGGTACAGCCGGGGCTGGTTTAGGCTACTGCAACCTATGCAGTCGGAGTGGGCCCCGCGCTTTCATAGGTCCCAACTATCTTAATTTTCACTAATAATCCTCATTAATACATTATCCCTACCCGAACTGGGCCCCGCGCAATCCTTTTCGCATACTAAGCTACATAGCGCCCCGCAAATGCTAAGACCGCCCTGTGGAATGCCATGAAAACCTTGATCCTTTCTCTATCAATATCGAAAAATTCTTTATCATTGTAAATTAAAAAATTCATTTTATTCAAATTCTTCATTTAGGAGGTTAAATGGTATTATACACGCATATTTCTTTGCAAGGACACGTAACTCATCAGCGCGTTCTTTTATTTTCTTTTATAATTACATCTATGGATAAAAACACTTCTCATTGTACTTCTTGCTCGAAAAATAGAACCACGTCTACTGAATTTTCCCCACTCATATTTTTCTCCTTATAACCCGGTGCTCAATTGATATCTCCAACTCTCTGTAACAGCGTTCTGTATTAGTACAATACAAATATCTTTGTTCCATGAAATATGTTTGCATTAATTTAAAACAGATACGAGTTCACATAAATTGAGATAACACAGAAAAGAAAAAGATTGCATTGAACTGAGTAAAATTCCAGCATCTGATCTCGTTTTACTAGTTACTTCAGATGTCAATTTTTCATAAGTTAATAAGTTACCTTACAATAACTTTATGAAACCTGAAAAGTAATATAAGTTACGCAAAAATTGTCATGGCGATATTAATGTTACATATTTTCGAGCCAGCGGTGATTT
>MUZC01000006.1:559600-571368 GCA_002072015.1 Radix auricularia
AAACTGAACAGATTTAACCATATGGTAACAACCTTGGCGGAATAAACTGAACAGATTTAACCATATGGTAACAACCTTGGCGGAATAAAATAAACAGATTTAACCATATGGTAACAACCTAGGCGGAATAAACTAAACAGATTTAACCATATGGTAACAACCTAGGCGGAATAAACTGAACAGATTTAACCATATAGTAACAACCTAGGCGGAATAAACTGAACAGATTTAAAACCAAATGGTAACAACCTAGGCATAATAAACTGAACAAATTTAACATTATGGTAATGGTAACTTAGCTGCCCAAATATATTGAAAAAGAAAAGATTTTTGCGTCATGTAATACTTCGTTGACATGAAGATTGAGTCGAGATGTTTTTGTTCATTTAAATGGACACCTACACATCAATCGTGGCATACCCCCCCCCCCTTTCTGATTTTTCGCCAAGAGTTGAGCTAAAAATAATTTTTAAAAAACAACTGACAAGGGCCAGTGGCGTAGCTATGGATTTGGGGACCCGGGGGGGAGTGGTCTCTTTTTTTTTTGGGGGGGGGCTGCATAAATGGCGGTGGCTTAATATTTAATATTAAAAAATTCAAATACTCCTTTGGGTGCGAGCAAGTGGGGGGCGGGGTGGTAGGGACTTTCGAATCTGGACCCCTCCTTTAGCTACGCCACTGGCAAGGGCAAATTATTAAAAATTTTCTTTCATTTTGAAAAAGTATACAGGTAGTCAAAACAGTCTGGAAATTGTCGGTAAACTCTCTTTAATAAACGTATGCTCCCTGAATGTCATCTTCTTTTTTATCTCATGGATTCGTGTTGTGGGCTCAGAGTACATTATTATTGTCCTAGGTAATCTTGTTATAACCTCAGAGTAATTGGTTATTTCCCAGGATTAGTGGCAGGAGGAGACAACTTTTTATTGGTGCAGGATAGTGTTTTTTTAGGCCCAAATGTGTCTGAATAGTTTAGAATGACCTCGCAGTAAATTTTGAAAGGGATAATATATAATATCTGTGTTTGTGGGTAAAAAAATTAAAAAAACAAAAACAAAACAAAAAACAAAAACAACAACATTAACAACAACAACAACAACAAACAAATAAATAAAATAAAGCAATTGATTCTGAGCAAATTCGCAAACAAGTTATACCAAACATTGTTTGCACCAACGAAATTTACGGGTAACATTGCCCAAGGTGTCTTTTTAATGTTCTGGGATATTATATGTTTGGTTCATGATACTGCGTTATAAGTCCAGGATATCACATTGTTGGTCTTCATGTCGTTTAATTGTTCCAGGATAGGGACAAACCGGGTAGACATTTCTTACCGGGTACCAAATCCGAATAGTTAGATGTAATATTTGCCGGATCCGAGTACTGGGGTTGTACGAAAATTGGAAATCCGAATTAATTTATATTTTGAAAACGATTAGCGGCTACTTCATTTCGCAAAACCACAATCACCTTGTAGATTCTATTTGACTTTCACGTTTCTTAGCAATAAAATTCATTTTCAGGCATTCAATTTGATTAATTAAATTATTGTTGAATTCCTTTTGTTATTGTTTACTCTACCACCGTAATCAATTCTAAATCATCAACATTAGTAAATATGGCGGCGCGGAACGAGTCGCTAGAAGTAGACACGAAATTGTCGTAGAAAATTAGTTTATTATTTATATTTTTATAATTTCAAATTATTACTTTCAACAATTAGATATATGTTACATTTGTTATATTTTTTTAAAAACAATTTTTAAGTACAATGATCTTGATATTTATCAAAATCCAAAATTGTATTTTTTAAAGGTATTTATTTTTAGATTTTTGGCGATTTGCATGGCCATTATTTGCCGAGGCGAATAGTTCCGAAAAATCCGATATCCGGCCGGGGCGAATATGCGGAGCGATTTCCTTTTGGTCACTAGTATAGGATGTCGTATCATTGGTCCAGGATATTGTTCTATTGGTCTTGATGCCGTATCATTGGTCCAGGATATTGTTCTATTGGTCTTGATGCCGTATCATTGGTCCAGGATATTGTTCTATTGGTCTTGATGCTGTATCATTGGTCCAGGATATTGTTCTATTGGTCTTGATGTCGTATCATTGGTCCAGGATATTGTACTATTGGTCTTGATAGCGTATTATTGGCCCAGAAGATCATATTATTGCCTTGATATTGTATTATTGCTCCAGGATTCCAGGATAATGTATTGTTGGTCTCGGAAATCGTACTATCGTATATACTTTCTACTGATAGTTTCAAATTATTTTTAGATCTAACGCATGCAGGTAGTTCTCCGTTTACTAGGTTAAGTCTTTCGATCGGCCAAAATGCTGACACCAACCAGTGGCGTAGCGAAGGGGGGGGGCAAGGGGGACAAATGCCCCGGGCGGCACTTTGCCAGGGGCGGCAAATTCCTGGTCGTTAATTAGTGTCTAAGAAAAAAAAATCATGTTAAGCCTGGTCCCTTTTTGGACTCAGGACGTGTTAGCGCATTTTCGTATTATGTATCAGTACTTATGTTAGATATCAGCATTATGTAGTTATCAGTAATTGTGTTTAGATTTTAGACATATATTTATGAATTTTCTTGTGTAATGAACATACCTGAAAAAAAATTATTTAAAAGTCATTTCTTTACATTTTAAATTTTTTTATTTTCTCTTTAATCTAACTACAAGTGGTTTGTGGTCACTGAAATAGGACTCATAAATGAAACATTCTAAATTGTAATCAGCTAATCGCCCAAATACTCCGTCAATTGTTGTTTTATAGATCGTGGTTGCCAATCTTGTTGAAAGTAGTTGAATGTTGAAGCTTGTTTCGAAAAAGTTTTCAATTTCTGCCCCTGAGCCGCTAAGATCTTGATTGAAGTCACCACAAATGATGACGTAAAACTCTCTAAACTTTTACACATATTCTAATGACGTCAACAACAAAAAAAAAACTAATACTTTTTGCACGCTATTCGACTTCCGGCAATGGCGGCCGTTGCCTGCGCCAGTGTTATCTCTCGATTCGCAATGTTTTTTGGTAGTTTTAACGGGGTTTTTTTAACGGATCGAGTAACTGAGTGTTGATGCACAAATGGCAGGTCAGGACATACAAAAAACATATATACATCATGGGTCTAGGACTTATGGATGCTGAGATCTAGGGTGATGACAGACGGACGGACGGACAAAACGGGTGCAATAGCGCATTCGACTTCTCGAAAATGCGCTAAAAATATATAAAAGTTGAGCTTTTTATCGAAATAACAGAAATAAAAGATCTAATCTAAGGCTTGTGAACCTTTCAAACGTCAAAACTTCAAACTCTTTATTGGATATAAATTCTTCTGATACTAATGATACTGTCCTAAAAAGTACTTAAGTAGTATGATAATGTAACACTGAAGTAGTGGTAGCTTAAATGATTCTTAAAATTTGACAGCCGCTCCTGTTGTAAAATCAAAACTTATTGTACATGAAACGTGAGCCAAGCTCGGGGCAGCACATTGTGTGTAAAGGGGGGGTATGCGGCTAATTCCTCGTTAATTGGCTTCAAAAATGAAAAGCGTTAAAATAAAGTTTATTAAAATAAAATAAAAGCAAAGATTTTTAAAAATCAAACAAATAAAGGAACTATATTATATACGTTAACATTTCAAATGCCAGAGTTTCAAACTCCCTTATGATCCTTAAGTCTTCTGATACCAATCTTATTGAAGTGGGAAAACAGGGGAGTTGAATTAGTGTAAGAATATGACAATATGGTTCTGGTATATATAATTGATTTAAGTTTGATTTTAACTTAAAGTACAGGAAAAATTTGTTGGTGTACTTACATGGTTTTTCTACTATAACATTATTATTTTTATTTTAACATATTTTGATTTCAAGCATCAACAAAAATAATAAACAACAAAATTGTTTATTTAATGAAATTAAAACTTTGCACGCATATATCCAAACGTAGCCATCCATAAACAAGTGCTCAACATTTAACATTTCCAAAGTTTTCTTAAAATTGAAAAGCATCAGAAATCGGATTAAAAAAAAAAAAAAAAAAAAAAACAACAACAACAAGAAGTTGTGAAAGAAAAAAAAACAAAGTATCATGACGTTTTTGTTAAAATTTTTGACATTAATGCCTGGCAAAAAAAATGTTTTTTTCGGTCACAGAGAGTACAATACTATTGCAAATAAAGGCAATATTCTGGAACCAATGCATTTGCTTGCCAAGTACGATCGAGCACGCCCAGAACAATGAATGAAAAAAGGGTTTTAAAAAGTGTCATCTAAAATTCAAACTGAGCTCATAACAATTTTAAGAGACATAGATCGCGAAAAATCATACTTTTTCAGGAATAAGATACACCATATTGTTCTTTTGTATTCGATTGCTCTTCATATATTTCACATAATCACCAAACAAGTCCAGTTATGGGACATGTAATAATCGATTGAAAATAAAAAAGTAGACATTGTAGAGTCTTTAAATATTTCATTGAAGTAAAAGCGAAATTCATTACATATCTGAAATGATTTTTAATAAATGACGATCTTAAAATAATAGATTGCAGGGGATCTTCTTCTTTATGGCTGTAAAGTATACAGGCGTTTAACGAAAGACGCAATAATGTAAACTCTCACTGTCAAGTCTTGCTCAAATAGTTAATTAAATCTAATCTGTTAACATGATAATCCAACTGAAACGAATTATCTATTTTTGTACTCTAGAAAGTTGTTACAAATTCTTATTCGCATAATCGTTTGGAATATATACTTAGGGGTCGTCCATAAATGACGTCACGCACCTGGAGGGGGAGGGGGTCTCACTTTTGTGACGATGCGTGACGTGGGGGAGGGAGGGGGGTTGAAGAAATGTGACGTCACATCGACAAGGGTAACTTAAAATAAAATTTCTACTGAAATTTTTGGTCACTTAAAACTTAAAATTTATTTTATGACTTTTTTTTAAAAATTGAGTGCTTCTCAAAGTGCCGGTCGATAGGCCATCAGACATGAAAATTAAATATAATTATAATTCTTAACTTTGAGAACCCACAAGAGAACATACGAAATTGTTACACCCTGCGTCTTTTGATGTTGACATCAAAGCGTTTGTGATGTAACCGCATTTTCGTTTGGTTCACTCGCGGCAGGAGTCTGCGAACTTTTTTTGTCGGCTATCCCCCCCCCCCCGAAACTGCAACTGGTGAGTTTTACAAACAGGACAAGTTTTCGATTAGTTTTTGGTCAAACGCCTCTGACCATTCTAAATATAATGATAAATGTGTCCATTTAAAATTAGTCAAAAGTATTCATTAACTTTATTGTATGCATCAAATTCTCGACATCGCAATTCGAGAAGAGCACAAAACAACTTTCTTCTGAACTCACTTTTGAGGGCATTAGTTTTAAATATGACAGAAACGATTACGTGATACAGGCAGATTAGGATTATTTCACTCGTGTTCATATAAATGAAAGTAGGTTTGATTAAGGTGTCTTCGTTTAGTACGTAAATAAGAAATCTACATAGATGACAAATTTAACAAATGCATTTTCAGGAAGGAACCGGTTCAATAGTGGGCATATGTTCCAAGCGTACACGTTCACATGACGTATTTAAATATATCGTATCGTGGAGTGTAGTAGATGTTATATGTCCCAAATGAGTCTGCATTACCCCCAAGAATACCCTTTTGACCCCAGATGATGGTAATTTACCCCTGTTCGCCGACCTCTTTCTTACGGGATGCCCGTCAGTCAATTGAGGGATTTTTTAAAAAAATACATTATAAAAATATTATTTTTAAATAAACTTTTTTTATAAACAAAGAGGCTAACAGTAATGATTTATAGTAAATGTTTAATTTGCATGCATTAAAATAAAATATAATCAAGGGATATTAACACATTTCGTTTTTTGAAAACCGGTTAAACGGTTTGAAAAAACGGCCGGTTCAATAGGATACCTAAATATTAAAATTAATAAAAATGTATGTTAACATTACTGTTAACCCAAAAGTAGCGGATTCTAGCGAATTTTCTATGCCCACAATGATTCATTTTACCCCCCAAGAGTTTCCAAATGAGATAATTTATCGCTGTTTACCGACCCCTTGGTTAAACAGGCCGATAGCGGTAGCAGAGGCGTCACTAGGGTTGGTGTCACCCGGGGCGGTAGCTCATGGTGTCACCCGGGGCGGTAGCTCCTGGTGTCACCCCATCATGACTTAACCCATAGAACTCCTCCGAGTTTTCCAGTGCCAAATAACGGGAATATATAGAATTTTACTGTCTGGTGTCACCCCCCTGATGGTGTCACCCGGGGCGGCCCGCCCCCTCCGCACCCCCCTAGCGACGCCACTGACAGCGGTAGCCATGTATTTTTCATTAGTTTATAAATTCGTCAAGAGAATGCAACAATTTAAACACGCCTCATCCATTGATGACATTATATTTACAACTCTTGTGTGACGTACGTGAAATCCTGAAGAAAAAAGAATTGAAAAAAACAACAACAAAACTTGTGAGCTGCGGAGTGAAAATGTATGCTAATATTGGATATTTTAATAATGTTATAGTATTTTTTCAGTCTTCAACTTGCAGGAATTACTGTATTTTGCGACGCACAAGATGACACTCTACTTTCCTGCACAAATATGGGGTTCGTACAGAACTCGCCCTATTCCTCTTCCAGCGCATACCTGATAATTTTTAGAAAACATGACATGTCATGTCAACGTGGTAATTTTAGATCAGATGCCTTTGATGTGGATATACTTAGCAGTAAAACTGTCATTAGAAGATCGAAATCAATTTGAGGAATTGTCTTGTATCTAAATATTCTAGATCTATCAACAATGCAATGATCCTTGTAATATCAATAGCCACATTAGCGAGCTTAATCGCGAAGGTTAATCACATCAAATGGTTTTTGACATTACCGCTGCTCGTTCGTTAGCTGTCTTGCTATGCCATGGCAACTAAACATTTTTAAAAATAAAAATGTAATATATAAAACAAGCCGAATTCATACTTAATCTTATAGGGCTTTAAGCTGTGTAGGGGCTCATTTTGCTATCAAATTAGTACAGAGAAAATCATGTCAAAACGGGAAAAGAATGCAATGGTACCTGGTGAATTGGAAAAATTCTTTGCGGTCGTTTGATAAGAACAAATTTGAGAATCACTGGCTTACAATTTATTTAATGTCTTTTACATAGCTTCACGCGTGTCACAATATTACAATGTGGACCTACACTAACTAAATACTTATATGATAAAAGAGGGTTTTGAAACATACTTATTTTCAAATAGAAAATAGAGTTTTTTTGTTTTTTTTTGAGGGGGGGGTCAAAGTTTTGTGACGTACTTTTTTTTTTTGGGGGGGGGGTCTACGATTTTGTGACGACGCGTGACGTAGGGGGGAGGGGGTAAAAAAATCGGTCAAAATCGCGTGACGTCATTTATGGACGGCCCCTTACTTTACAAGCAAGGCTTCAAGAATACAAATTAGTGAATATACCACAGAGCAATTTTGAGATTATTTTGAAAACTATATAGAAAAACTGACAGAGGCAGAAAGAAAAAGCTCACCAGACCAACAGACGCAGAAACTTTGCTAGTTACAATAAATTCTTTTTATTTTCGAATCTATGTCTAAGATGCACGAAATAATTTATAAATGAATAGTGCTTGAAAAAATGCTAAGCAGAAGATGGTCACAGAGAAATTACTGGGATACTTAAGGATGCTTTGAAATTTGATATAATTTTATGTGGAGACCTCATCCTTTTAATCGAATCTTTAAGTCAAGGTACCAGACAGCACATTTTCGGTGATCCAAAATATCTATCCATGTTATTTAGAAAAACAGTTGAGAAGTTTACCCCAACGGGTAAAAAAAATAAAAAAAAAAAAAAATCAAAGACCTCATGATTTATAAAAGTTTATTAAGATATTAACGATTCAAATTACCTTGCCTAATATAATATAATTAATTTGAACATTGCTTACAATAGTCTTAAGTAATCCAAGGTCTTAAAATAACTTCTCCAAAATTAAGTTAATGAATAATTAATTACAATCAATAATGATTACGCCAACATTTTCTAATCTATTGCGTTTTCAATAATGGCTATTGAGAATGGCAAGGCTGAAATTATTGATACACAAAAGAGGGTGCAATCAGGAAAAAGTGAAAATTTTAATTTTATTAAAGAAATAAAGCTTTTCCTTTTATCTCTATTACAGTGTCATTATTACTTTCTACTAAAAACCATCTTCACTTTACAGCGTTAACATATTTTTCGGCAGGGGGGGGACGGCAAATTTTGGTTCTGCCCCGGGCGGCACATACCCACGCTACGCCACTGACACCAACGCTGTTAAAAGTTATTAGATTTTCAATTAACAAAAAGAAAACCGAGTCGCCTTTTAATTTTTTTTTTTTAAATTCCAGATATCATTACGTTAAAACAAAAGAAAACCCCACAAACAAAATTAAAAAAGAAAGACCCCCCCCCCCCAAGGAAAAAAAATCTAACACAATTACAACTTTGACTTCATTAAAAATGTGCTCTTCGGCGCCTGCAGTTGATTTTCAGTCATGCCACGTCTGTAATGCCTTTCCTAATAGGTATTTTCGTAACACAGTATAAACATATTGTCGTAGGTTTAGCAAACAATTAACGTCTCGTCCCTTGCTAACAATAGGGTTTGATGAATGTTTCAAAAACATTATTTAAAAAAGACCGTAAAATCCAAATTAAAAAAAAACAACAACTATAAATCCCTTACATAAGAGACTTAACTAAAAGTATTGACTATGTTCAATGTTATAAGCACCTAACAACAGACTAGCATAAAAATTTACAGATCTGGAAAATATAAAAGTATGTTCAATATAATACGCATCACGCGACAGACTATCATAATCATTTACATAGAGTAGAGATAATATAAAAATTCATTAATTTTAATACAGCATTCGATCGATGTCAAACTTTGATTCATAATTTATATCGTCACCACGAGTCTGCCTGCAAAATTTCAGACCGATTTTATACCGGGAAGGGGTTTAAAAATTGATCCAAGATCCAAAGTTTTATCGACAGACAATTAGACGCTACGAGTTAATATAAAGGGCTTTAAAAATCTGACCGGAGCCGGATTTGTTCGGATTTATGCAGTAAGATCCGCGTGGAGCCGGATTTATAAAAGAAATGGCTGGATTCCGGACTTGCCAGATCCGAAATCCGGTAAATCCCCTAATTTGTATTGATAGATTTTTTAAGGTGAAAGATTATGCATTGCGCGCTGCAGGGCGCATTGTCTCGACGGCATTATTTGAAGACGAACTGCTACATAATGTAAACAAAGGTTGCGTTTATGGTTAGGAGTTAGGGTTAAGGGCAAATTAAAGTTGTGAAAATCGATCGGCCAAAATGAAAACCAGCCGACTGTTCGTAGTCCTTCCTCTGGGCAGACATTTTAATTCAAAATGACGCACTAACAAACAATGGCAATCAAGCCATGCCCCGCTGCAATCCCCAGAAAAAAGTTTCCTTATGTCTTACACTTTTACTTAGTTTAAAAACATCATTTTCTAACACTGGAAAGTTATTGGATTTAACTTATTAAATCGCGTCTTATTATATCCTCATATTCGCCACCGCTTGCTGTGAGAAATTCAGACCAAGTACACTGTACAATTAAGAGCAATAAATACAACGAATAACTCAGACCAACTATACAATGTACAAGTAAGACGAATACATACATTGTGCAACTTAGACCAACAAATACAATGTGTAACTAAGACCAACAAGTATGCCATTCACTTTTCTAACCAGCAAGCACAATGTAAACACGATTTAATATGTTTATAATTTCAAACTGTTTTCATCCAACCATCAGGTGCCGTGCCTAGAGGGGTAGTCGGTCATGCCTCTCCACAGCTTTTTGTCTTAGGTATTTCCCATCAGCTCCACTGGCAACTGTGCTCCATGCCATCTCGTCAGCCCATCCAGCATCTTACCTCTCCGTCTGCCTCGATCCCGTTTGCCCTCGATCTTTCCTGTTGTTACTGTGTGTTCTAGCTTGCCCCGCCTCATGATGTGTACAAAATAAATAAAAATAAAAATTATTGTCTAAAATTAGACATAATTGTTTAAAGTTTAGACTAACATAATTTCGCCTATAAGGCCTAACCAGATCATATATTATTTTTTTATTTTTCACACAAGACTTACGCTAACCGTCGGTAATCTGTTCCAAGAGTTACCGATACAAACAATAATAAAATGTAAGATAGCGCTTGACATTTCTTAGATAACTGCAATGTTTATCAGTTTATCACTTACCATTAACGGTGATGTATTTGAAGAACTCGGGAGACGTTCTTAAGTCGTTAGTAATACGGATTTCGTGTTTGAAAAGCAAAATAAAATTTAAAAAATACTTCATATACCAATAATCCTTGCATACTCTGGCTCCGTCTCTTCTCAAATTAATATAAGTTTATAAACTGCGGCCGTCAACGTCAAATATTGTTTTTCACGGAGATTTGTGACGCACACAGTTTGATTGAGTTGAAAAGATAATGAAAAGTAATTCAGCGTTGCATTGATTGTAGGAAGTCTCACGACTTAACCGATTTCGCGAAATAATGAATCACAACGTAAAGGGATCTATATGCTTTATAAAAAATATAATTAATCGAAAATAATCGATTAATTTTTCCCCGAATAATTCAACAACATTTTTTAATCCGTGCCAGCCCTAGTTAAAAGGTTTTGAAAGCGCAATAGGACGCAGGCCTAGTTGTTGGTGGTAAGATTTTAGGGGTTACGTATCCGTAAGAGCCGGGTTGGTGAATAAGAATTTGAATGTAAACTTAATTATTTAATACGTTTGTTAGTTGTACTTATGAAAGGATTAGCCGACCCGTCTACTTGTGTATTAATCGATTATAAAGCTTTAATTAATTGTTTTGATCACACGTTTCCTTTGTGTATATTGTATTTATTTAAAAAGCTTCATCGCAGTCCTATTCTATGTGTGATTTGGAGGTCCTAGAATCGGTATCAAATAATAATATCAATTGCTATCTTTTTGTTTTTGTTTCTTTGTTGTTGTTGACGTGATCAGGCCTGTTTCGCTAATCAACGAGTTTAACTTTACACGCTCTAAACTTGTCCCGTTATGTTTATCAGCTCTCGATAAGGTCTCATTGTTTTCAGCATCATCTCGCCGATAAGTGGAGCACTTCAGTTCAGTCCGAATTCGTTCGAGTTCAGTCGATTGATTGTCTTCCGCACACCCTTTCACTTTCAGAGTATTACCAAGGCCAATAATTTTGACACTCTTATTGGCATTTGAGTAGATCTTGGGTTAAGCAAATAATTTCAATCATAAAAAAAAATCTTGACAAGGCCACCACGTATAATACATTTTACATAATCATAAAGTCGATAATTGAAGAGTCCACACGTTAATGTTAACAAGTTGAGGTTTTTTTCCTCCATTTTAACACAAATACACACAAAAACGACACACATACGAACACACACACACACATTGTCCGACCATGTGTGACGTCAGGGTGTTTTATATACAATTTTAATTATTTTGTTAATTTACAAAAAATTGTTCGAAAGTGGGACGTACTTTGGGGGGGGGGGGGGTCCAATTATTTAGTAAAGTGGTATTTATAAGTAAAAATTTTTAAAAAAAGGAAGAATAAATTTTTGGAC
>MUZC01000006.1:584483-619456 GCA_002072015.1 Radix auricularia
GGTTTGGGTTAGGTTTAGTGATAGTTTTTAGGGTTGGGTTAGGTTTAGTGATAGTTTTTTTGGTTTTGGGTTAGGTTTAGTGATAGATTTTAGAGATTGTTTGAATGCACATATAGAATCGGAGGTTCAATGAAAGGCGCAGTGAATACTTGTAACTCTTCAATTTTATAAACATCATTTTATAAACATTGTTACTAAGAATAGCAATAACCGGAAGTGGACGAGCGCGTATGCAGCCGCAAATTGGGTCGTCCTGACGAGGCGATACTCTCTACCATTATTTATACTTTGCGTACATTTCATAAAGTTTAATAATTCGTATTTATCAAAAAAGGACAAGTTAGTTGGTCTTTAAAAAAAAGGTTGGCGCCGTAGGCGCCCAAAAAAAGGGGGCGCCGCAGGCGCCACGGCGCCCCGGCACAATCTAGGCGCTGTCTTATTTAAATATGTTATCTTATCTCCACGCCCATGTCATAGATTTATGTACCGTAAAGTTCAATACGCAGTCCTGAATCACTTTACTGTCATTTAGACATTTTTAGTCTTATAGCAGTGTGCTTTTATGTATCAATCAATATTTTGTTATGTAATAATTAGGGCTCCGGATATTAACGATGAATTTCTCTATTAATCCATACAAATTGTATCGATTAACTATCGATTAAAATAATTTTGATAGAAAAATATTCGAATAAAATTCCTTAAGAAAATATTTATAATATATTTGTTTCAATATATTAAAAAATAATTAATAAACAATGTAATAGCTTAGATCACAGGATCTGTATTGCTGAGGAACATAGTACAACATTTCATAGGAGTTTAACAAGTTCAAAATATTTTTTCTATGTCTATCAGACAGAGGAAATAACTAAAAAAAAGTCAATTACCTGTTATTGTTACTTCCCTTGAGATCTTTGGCTTTAATAGAAATTAACGATTAATTCATGAAATTCATCGTTAGTTTTTCAAAAGTTAACGATTAAATTTAAATTAATCGTTACCAGGCCTAGTAATAATATAACCTACAATGTTATTTATACGTATACCGATCTCCTCTATCATGTTTTATTAATATCGATTATTTCTTGAATGATTATTTATCAATATTTTCTACGTTGTGTTTAGTATTGATCTTTTCTACTAGGTTTTTGTTGGGAATCGATATTTTCTACAAAGTTGTATCGATCTTTTCTACGTTTTTTTTTATACATCGACATTTCCTACAATGTTTTGTTCTGTATTAATCTCTCCTATAGATAGCATTGTTGGTTAAAATATCCTATGCTCTGCGTGTGTAGTGTGTTCAATCTTCGTTGCAAGTTGTGAATGTTTTAACGTAAATGAAACTGAAGCGAAACGAGAATAGTTTTAAAGAGACTTAAAATAAGTAGATAAGTAAACTAATAGGAATGGTGGCTCAACTAAATGGTGACTAAAGTTTAATGATGACGGCCGAAATAAATAATTATTAAAATCAATTATGGCTTAACAGTAATGTTGGCCGGTTTGTGATGTAAATTTCTTTGATTTATTTTCTACGCGTATTCCTGTTATTGATATTTGAAACACTTGTCTGGATGTGTAAATGTATGGAATACGCCTTCTGATATAATTTTTTAATATTCCTGGCGGATGAATGACTTGGTTCAACTTCAAAGTGGACAGAGCCGGTTATTGACTCAGATACATATCACGTGCCTGCCCAGAGTGGGAAATAGTCAAATGAGACACTAAAATATAATATCTGGATTTTTAAAAAGACCCCATCTCACAAGTATACAATCGGCGCTGCCTTTCCGGTGGATACTCTTAATTACTAATTAATTCTAAATTTGCCCTTTCGGGATTTATGATAGCTAAAGAAATGTATTTGTTTAGATATTTGTTTGAAACAACAATTATATATTTTTTGGGCACCCCGCTGCTCATTACTGTTTTTCCAGTCTGTGTTGCTTCAATTGCCATCTTTTTTTTTTGGGTACCCTTACGGGTGACACTCGATACTCGTTATGAAAAAATAATAATTTCAAAGCAATAATGATTATATTATATCCCAACAGGTAGAGAGCACGCCGAAACCAGGGAAAGGGGCTGTAGTGGGCCCATGACCGTCTGAGCAAACATGAAGACGCCCCCGCAAGTCTCAACGCTGTGCGCGTTTGTGGTGGCAGCGCTGTTGGCCCATACTGACAGAAAAGCTCACGCCGCCGATGTGGATCCGTCCGGACCCCCCTTGTCTGGCCAAGACGCCAACGCCTATCAAACCTACATCCTCTTGTACAAGGATGCCGTCAACGAAGTCAACTCCATCAACTGCACGGTTGCTCCGAACGCGACCCTCCCAGGCACCAACGAGACCGTGCGCCTGGAATGGACCCCGCCGCCTGGGGTGAACCTTTGGACCAGACAAGAGAGAGAACAGAGGACGCCTGCTAGTGGCGACAAAGGGAAGTTGACGCCCTGGGTGGAGCTAACCCCGCAAAAAACGCTCGTCTTTCACGAACCCGATGACTCGGTTTCCGGTCAGTACGTCTGCCGCCGTGTCGCCAAGGACAAGGTCATCTACCAAACGACAGTTTCGGTGCACCTGTTCACGAAATCAAACTTTGACGAGAACGAGAGGATTAAAATCGCACTGATAGCCACGGCCGTGGTCATCTGCGGCGGACTGCTCTGCTTCGGGGCCTACTACTGGTACAAGAAAAACAAGTGCACTTACGGGAAGCCAGAAACTCCAAAAAAAGGCAGAACTACTTTTATTATTCCCACGATCAACGTGGTGGACATGTCGGAGGTGGATAATATGTTGGAAAACTCCGAGGAGAGGCGGGAAAATTCCGACACGAAAGTGGAGAGTTCTGAAGTGAAAATAGAGGATTCTGAAGTAAAAATAAGCTTTCAAACGTGATAAGATAAATCTTTTATTTTTAAAATTTTATATTTCTACATTTAACATTTTGTTATACAACATTTGAAGAAAATAAATGCAATATATTTACTTGTCATGGATTTTCCTGTGATTCATGCATTGACCGTTAACCGTATGTTAATGTTAATTAAAACAAGTAGGCTAACAAAAACTCAAATGAGTATTTAAACGCAATTTCCAACCAAGAATTTCCAAATTTTTTATTCAAGGGAAATCATTCTAGATTACATTAAAAGTAATTTCAAATCAATAACTGTTAAAGTAAACGAAACACAATGCTATCTAAAAATTGCTGCTAAAATTACGATAGTCGAACGAAAAGAGATTTTAAAAAAATTTACTTCTCCAATATTGTTCTAAATATTATTAGCGTTTGGCGTTTGTTTCAACCCAATAGCTGTTATGGTTGCCGGGAAATTGATAAAATACTGATATTTTTTTCTTTGTTGTTATTTTTTTTTCTCCAAGAAATCCAGTAAACTTTTGAAGTATTTTTTTTGGGCCCGTGCACATCTTTGGGGCCACCTTAACATATTTGCAAAAGACCCGAACCCTTTTTCTGGTTTGGTTCAGGAGGAGTTGATGTTCAAAGCTCGAACAGACATGACGGACATTTCAAATATATCAACGACTTTTTCCCATAAGGAAATTGCGTTAAAAATATGTTTCCATCCCAAAGGGTTATTGCACGAATGAGATGATTTGCATGAGTTGGGGATCAACGCGTAGCAGTTAAAAAACAAAGTCGCTATCGGTCTGAGTCTATGGAAAAATATCAAGAATGTAGTGAGGCAGACTTGAGCCCCAAATGGTCTGTCGTGTCGTTGTTCGGGAGGAAGAGGACTCTTGCTTCTTAGTATTATTTTAAAATGGGTTCCTTTTTAAAAAAAATTAATGTGTCTGAGTGGTAAATGAAAAGAAATGCGAAGTTTCCTAGCTCATTCCCATATAGACATTGAGGGAACCCTACATTAAAATTTATGAAGCTTTGGCTCCCTTTGTTTTATAGAAAAACAAATATAAATAAATCAGCGGACAAAAAAGTAAATTAGGCAGTGTATTATAATTTATGGTTATTTAAAGCTAAAAATTGTAAAAATAAAGAATACAATTCAATTTTCAATTAAATGTTAATTTCGCATGGGCGTGAAATTTTAGCCGTTTTAATCAGGCTGAGTAAAGAATGTTGTTTCTGAAACGATATGAGGTTATATTTTTAAAATGTTGCTCTCTATATATATACATTTTGGTCCACGACGCAAGCATTAGAGTGTGTAAAATTATTCTATAGCTGATAATGATAACTAACCTTTTACTAAGACTTGATTCCATGTCAAATGAGATTAGGAGCTGTGAAATATCTTACAGGTCATTATTTTAAAATGTGGAGAGAACTTGTGTTCTAATATTTGTGTATGTCTTTGTTAAATCAAGAAGGCAACTTTTATAATCTTAGTTTTTATGATAATGGGTTTTCTGTTTTCGTGACATTCCAATTGGGGCCGGACGAACACTCCACTCCGTTAGTCCGTGCACCAACACGTAGTAAAGAAGAAAAAAACAACCCGTAAAAACAAAGTCTTTCACTATAAATCCCTTATATATGAGATAGACCTTAAAGTATGGAACACATTCAAAAACAAACATTTACAGACCGATAGTCACTTAACTCCCAAATCTCTAAAATGGGGATGGGTGTGGGTGTGGTCACCGATCGTTTGAGTGAACTCAGCAAACTCGTGGATGTAAACAACAACAGATGGCTGATATACATTTATATACATTTTGATACAATGCATTATTGGGTGACACAAGTCTATGTGCAAAATTTCAGTTCGATAGCATGACGGAAAGTGGGTCATTTTTTACTTTTATTTTTCCGCTGTGCGGGCGGACGAACCAAGAGAGAGACGGCGATGAAGTTAATATAAGGGATTTAAAAATCGATGGACGCAAAATTTAGTTAACAGAACTGCGGAGGAACATTCCAAACAATGAATTTTATAAAAAGGTTTCTAAATCCATTTTAAAAAAAAAGTTTATTTTTTAAAATTATCCTTTTAATATAAGAATCATAATATTATATTTAATATTATAAAGCTAAAATTCAAAAGCAAAACCTCGCCCCGCAGTGAGTTTCACGATCGGCTATGGCGGTCTATGACGTCAGTGGTATAGCTAGCAAGCATACTTTGCTATTGGAAACAAACTACAAAAAAATATTAAATTGACGCCCCTCGACCCTTCCCATTTAATCTATTTTCATAATAATGTAACAAGCCTTATTTTTGCACCCCTTTTACCTTGGCAACTGGAGACATATATACCCCTCTGCCCTACATTGTTACGACTCTGACCAGCCCACATCACAACGGGCTTAACCCTTTGTCATGGCGGCACTTAAAAGTACTGCCTCATTGAAATGCAAAAAAATAAAGTAAATGTTCTAGTGCTTTTTTTCGCTGACGATATGGTTACATTTAATAAGTGATGAAGCATCCGATGGATTACTTAAGTAAAAAAAAAAAGTAACCACATTTCTTTGTTCTGGTATGATTTGATATGGTTGGATGCCGATCCCATTAGTAAATCTATGCAGTTAATTGGAATTAAAACGTTTGGAAAGTTGCAATATTTTCTAAAAATAAATTTGAGATCGAATAATAATTTTAATGTCATCCTTGTTGATGCTGGCAAAAATAGCACCTGAAAAGATGCCGATACTAAATTTGACTTAATACGAAGACATCAAGTTCATCTGAGAAAAAGAAAATTGGATCAAAATTGGGAAGAGCCTATAATCCACGAACAGGAAAAATTAAAACAAAGTTGAATTCTTTAGCCACCATGTTGACACTGCGATCAAGTCTTTAAAACAAAGATTTTCTCAGCTGCAACATCACAGCAGTTACTGTTGTTTAAAAAAATAAAAATAAATAAAATATAGATACAAGAATTAAGTTAGACTTTATATAATTTTTGCTAATTGAAAATATATGAAAAACATTTTAACAGATGGAGAATCATTGGATACAAAAATATGGTGTTTTCTCTATTGGAAAAAGATGCACTTTGTACCTTTGGAAGTTAGGAAATTCATGACAAGCTTGAATTATGCTCCAAACTTGAGTATTGCTCTAAGAATTTTATCAACACTTCCAATAAGTGTTGCATCTTCAAACTAAAAATCAAGAACTATTTAAGAACAACATCTCAAACAATATAGATCTAGACATAACTCGCTATATCAACAATTGGGCATGAACTCACTAACAGGAACAACTTAGATGTTTCTATTGGGTTTCACCCGTCAAAAATGACGAACGTTTTCAAAATAAATATCTTTGCAGATGCAATCTATTTATTTTTAACAAATGTTCATCAGAACAAAGAATTTAGAAAAGTAATGTAATATAAAACTTTCATTTATTTTATTAATTTTGTTTTATTCATTTATTTTCAAATGTAACAATTTTATGCGGACGTTCGAAAAAAAAAAACTTTTTGGTGCGCTGCTTTCTAAAATTAGTAGCGTCACGGACGGGACGGGACGGACAGAAGGATGGACGAGATGGACGGACGGGACATACATTGCAAATTATGTATATTGATGATTAGAGCATTCTCTAAAATTAAAGTTCGTAAAAATTTGTTTTATTTATAAATTATACTCTTGTTAAAGTTGTTACGTGTTTATTTGTTTTGTTTTTTTTTAAATTAAAAAAAAATGAAGTATCTTCTTAAACAGTTATATTAAATGTGTTAATTACTGAGTTACATACTTTGTTGTTTTGTGGCCAAAATATTTTAAAAAGCCATAAACTTTATTTTTCATTATAATTACTTTTTAATTATATAAAGTGCAATTCTTTATATTTTTTTTTTTAAAAATATTTATTATTAAAAAAAACAAAAAAACTTTTGCACGACGTGGCTCATAGGCTAAATCCGGCTTTGCACGTTTCTAAGAATTTTATTTATTCTTCAAATCTGTAATGCATCCGGGTAACGTACATATTTTTTTTCAAACTAAATAAAGTATAAAACTATTTGAGAGAGCAACAACCCTCAAACAAGAGTGTCAGCCCTCGGCATATTAGCAATTAAGAATGAACTCAGTAAGAGCTTAATTGTTGCTAAGTAATTATAGTTAAAGAATTCTCTAAGCGTATTAAAAAAATACTCTGAATAATACCTATACTAAATGTTTTTAATGGAGTTAAAAAAAAAATAATTAAAACGCTGTAACAAGTATTTGTTGTTAATTACTGAGTAACAGTGTTTTTTTTGTTTTTTGTTTTGTTGTTTTTTTTTCTAAAAAGAATAAAAAAGCCATGCACCTTTTTTTTATACTCCTGTTACTTGTTTTAACACTTCAATTACATAGGGGCGCAATTTTAACAAAAACAAACAAACTTTTTGCTCTACTAAGTGGTTCATAGGCTAATTTCCATTTAATGTCAAAAGAAATGCTGTAAGACATGGCTGGCCGGATCTAGACAAACCTTTAATTTGCATTTTTTTTTCACTCCTATAAGCCTAGTATCAACTTAAATGCCCCATACTTATACAGCATGTTAAGTACACGTTCAGGCTCCACTACATCAATGAACGCGGTCTCCTTTACAAATCTCCTGTGTCCGATACGCCTCTATGGACCTTCACTAATACATTTATTGTATCACTAACTAGTTTTCAGTGCACCAGACATTACCTTTGACCAATATCTACAAATTCATCGCTTTATTCATGCACGAACATGTCAAAATAATGTTCAGTTTTGCTTCGTGACTTAAAATTAAAAAATAAATTAAAAAATTAGCCACTAATTTTTCGTTGCGTTAAAATCCTCATCTTGACAAGGGAGTATAAAGAAAGTGTGACACGTGCTTTAACTGCATGCATAGAGCGTACGTGTTACTTGACTCAGGAACTAAAAGATGTAACAATAAAATACAAGAATGATAATGATTTGTTTGAAACACTCTTAAAATGAAAATATTCATTTGATGTAAACACACACATCTGCTTGGCAAGGCCTAACTATAAACAGACGAGATGGCACTTCCCGTGATGCAATGATTTTTAAAAATTATACTACACATAATAAAAATAACTACTAATAGAACTGGGGAGTTTTCTGATCAGTTTATAAGGTCGTAACTTTTGAATCCTACAAATAACGATAACAATGACTTGATTTTAGTGTTGCAATTATACAAAAGGCACACATTTACTTGAATTTTTAATATTAAACAAAATGTATGGCTCTCACAGACAAAATAAAACAAAAGCGAAACAAAGGCTAATCAATCAAAAGTTTTAACATTTGTTTTATAGCAAATAAAAAATAGTTCAATATAACTATTTTCTCCTTAGTACAATGATTCTATGGGCTTGGGCTTTAATATACATAATTTGAAAATAAAATTAAAATAAATACATAATAAGAATAATATATATTCGAGTATAAATAACGTTATCCCCCTTATCAAAGCTCAATTAAAATATTGCAATAATAACTTGTATTCAAATATATTACAGAAAAATTCATTGAATTTTAATATTCAAATAAACTAAGCCGACTTCTGTGTTCGTATTAGTGTAGTTAAATTTAATCTGTATCTCATTTATTCTTGTCTGCAGTACGTTATAGTTACACAAATTGGTAGCTGTCTTTGGCCAGTGGCCTAACAACAAGGGCGCCAACTCAAAACGGCGCCACTAAATCTCTTTTTAAATTGGTATTTAAATAAACACAATTGGACCTCTCTAAGTCGAACTCAAAAGGACCAGAAAAATATTCGACTTACGAATTTTTAGAGTTAGGGAAAAGGCGTAATAGGGTGCCGATTAATCAAGGGGAATGTTGATATTGAAAGGTGGGGGGGGGGGGCAGCCATACCCATTAGTAGGCTTGACAGGAAAGAGATTCTGATGTTTCATATGAAAGGAAGCCAATTTTCTTTGACATGCCGACACAAGCCGCGAGAGGAGACACCTTCCCTCCTTTCACCCATGACTTTAATCCCTTCGCAGTGGGACGGGGGAGTAAAAAATTAACAATTTACGAAATGGAAATTATTAGAAACAGGACTTGGGTAGGGTGGACAAATGGACCACTTTACACAAGCAGCACTGAAAAGCGAAATTGTGATATGGCGCAATAAATTGACGATACTATTAAAATATATTTTGTTTTGTGCTGAAAACCACCTATATATTCGTGGTGGACACAAACAAGATATTTTTTAATCTGATAAAATTTGTGAGTCAGTTTGATGTTGGTTTTTGAAAATTCCCTTGAATCGCTTAATAAAAATCACACTAGCTATTTGTCTCCAACGATCCAGAATGAATGTATACATTTTTTATCAGCGAAAGTACAAAGTGAATTAATAAAAGAAATTCAAGAAGTTAAATATTACAGCAAAATATTTGATAGCACTCCGGATGTATCTCACAAAGACCAATTAACTGAAGTTATTCGGTAAAGAATATAACATTGAAGAGAGGATCGTTAGTTTCATAAATACAACGGAAAAAAACAGGAGAAGGAATTGCCTTGGAAATTAAAGCAGCATTAATTGAAAATGATTTATCTTTGGAAGATGTACGTGGCTAAGGTTATGATAATAATACCAACATGGCAGGGAAGTACAAGGGAGTTCAATTCACATTTCAAAAAGAGAATCCACTAGCCGGTATATCCCATGCTCTAAACATATTCTTAATTTGGTAGGTGTGCAAGCGGCCAGCATTGATGCAGATGTTGTTACATTTTTGGGAACTATACAAGAATCGTACAATTTTTTCTCCTCGTCAACTAGTTAGATGGGGAAAATATCATCAGTCACTGAAATCAGCATAAATAAGCTTCTGTTCCAAAGCAAATGCTGTAGGTGCTGCATATGAGCAACTGGAGCAAATTATTTTAGTATTATGTGCCTAGTGACGCATTATCTGTTGCTAAATCATTGTACCAAAAAAATAGTTACAAGTTCATTGCGTTTATAACTATTTGGACTTTGATATTGGAAAAATAAACAGTCAATTAAGAGAAAAAAAAAGGATATTTATCGATCATCGTTGTTGATAAAAGGACATTTAAAATTAACAGAAATTAGAAATAACGAAATATATTTTTTTTAAATGACAAAATTGCCTCAGGAGGGTGAAGATGCTGGGGAGGCCAGCTTTGTTTAGTACCACTGTGTCTGGAATTATGTCTTGTCACTTTATGCCAAGGATCTTTCTGAGGCTTGTTGTGTGAAAGTGGCTCAGCTTTTTAGCATGGCGTAGATGCTCGGTCCATGTTTCGCATGCATCTTCACCCTCCTGATGCAGTCACAGCTTCGCTGGGCAGGGCACCTATCCCGAATGCCAAATGAGAGACTACCAAAGAGACCCAGCATGGCCAGCGGTCCCATGGTGGGCAAAAGAAACGCTTTAAAGACACATTGAAGGCCTCTCAGATAGTGTTTGCAATAAACCCAGACACATGGGAGGAAGCTGCATTGGACCGGTTCACCTAACGCTAATCCATCCACGAAGGTGCCAGGACATGCTAGGCAAACAGGATCAACGCCGCAGAAACGAAGAAGCAAGCCCGAAGGGCCCGCGCTGTCAACCCTCCAGGAGACAACCCACTCATCCCATGTCCCTTCTGTTCCCGAACTTTCCGTGCCAGGATGGGTCTCGTCAACCATCTGCGCACACATAGACAAAACCAGTCTCAGCAACCCTCGGATGACTAGAGTAGTCCTCGTCGATTCGACGGACGAACAACAAATGCTTAGAAATCCAAATAATTATTGAACTATTTCAAAACAAAAATCCGATGACATGTTTCCATTTAGTTCTTCTAAATGTTCTTGCTACATGGGAATTGCACAAATCGTATACCCGAATATCGAACGAGCTCTAAAAACATTTCTTACAATGCCAACCACAGTATCCACTGCTGAAAGGAGTTCAAGCAAACTAAAATTATCAAAACTTATTTGAGATCGACGTCAGGTCAACAACGAAACTCAACTCTAGCTCTTCTTTCTATTGAACATCATCTCTAGCTCTTCTTTCTATTGAACATCATCTCTAGCTCTTCTTTCTATTGAATATCATCTCTAGCTCTTCTTTCTATTGAATATCATCTCTAGCTCTTCTTTCCATCGAAAGTGAACTAACCAATCAAATAAACTTCGATGAAATTATAACTAATTTTGCTAACATTAAAGCAAGACATGTTAATTAAGCTTTGAAACTTTTATATATGACATATGAGTGGATCGGTGGAGTGTTACTTAAAGTTAATTTTAATCTCAAGTTTCTATCGTTATGTATGAGATAATGAGTATGACACATTGAGACTATTGTTTTTATTTATAAAACATAATACTTCAAGTTTTGCTATAGTCTTTATTTACGCAACAATATCCGGTTTTATCCACCAATTTATTTGGTATAATTTAGTAAGTAATAAACTGTAAATTAGTATTGTTCCTGTCTTTTGTATTTCTTATATTCATGTTGTATGAATGATTGTCACTGTCTGACTACGTAATTATTGTCATAAATAAAGTAAGAGAAATTCAAGTATTTTTGTCGAACAAATGAAAAGTCACACATCTGAAACGTGCCAATTTATCATGGGCGCAAAAAATAAATTAGCCAAGGGCGCCAAAAAAACCTAGTCACGCCTCTGTCTTTGGCATCTCTGGTGTAAAAATAAATACATAGATCTAAATGAAAACCAATCACGGTTAACTCAGGGCTTCCACAAGGAACTGCCCTAGGCCCCCTACTTTTACTAATTTAGGTTAATGAGTTATCAAACAGCATCGCATCAGGAGAAAAAAAAGTTAGGTTATTTGCGGGCTATTGTATAATCTATATATATAGAAATAAGGATAAAAACATTTCTTATTCCATACACAACGAGAAACACACATGAATTATCGTTCTTTATTTTATTTTTGGGCGTGGAATGAATTCCTTGATCAAACCAGGAAAAACAATACATTACAACTACAAATACAATATAATAAATATATTTTTTTTAAAAATGCAAGGACAGACATAATCATAAGTCATTGATAAGCATAGGACGCAAACAATCTTCTGTAAAGAAGGAGCGCTTTTGATAGATAGATAAAATTTTAAAACTTGATGGGACAAAAATTTAAAGATTATAATCGCTGGAAAAACAATCCTACTTCATCCCTTGAGTAAATATATATACACATTACAACAGCGTTCTTTTTAAAGTTTATCTTACTTTTACGTTACTTTTTTGGCGTCACCTTGAAGTATCAGTGAAATATATGACGCAAGGTGGCGCTTTTTATTATTATGATTTAATGCAGGGCGACAGAAGACAACGTTTGAAATGACACCAGACTGTTTCACATTAACTTACTTCGGTCAAGTTCGCTACACAATGCCTGGCCCGATTCTCCGATTCTCACGTCCATCCCCCCCCCATACAAAACACATTAATTGCCACATTTTTTTTAACAACAGAGTAATCATCAGTGATGATGTTCCAAAAAGAAAACTAACAAGAAACACATTAAATTCCAGCATACTGAGTTAAATGAGACTTAGAAATGTCACAAGCGCGTCTCTGTTATTTTATGGAAATTAAATATTGTGTCATAAATCAGCAGCGTACAAGGGGAAGGGACATTAAAATATTAATAGAGTTCAAGGACGAGAAAACTTGCAATAAGGGTGGGTGGGGGGGAGTGCACACCCGGGGGCGTGGGAAGATATATTTAATTGGGATTCTAATAAAGTGCGTTACTTGAATGTCAAGTATCTTGAGCGGATGGGAAGTTCTCAAACATTTCTAGTCGCCATTTGTGGGTGTGTGTGGCGTATTGCTAATTTCTAGACATATTTATTGTTTTTTTTTAAAAATTAATTTATTTTTTACAAATTGAAAATAAATAAATAAACAGACTTAAACAAACTCTCAACACAAATTAACACATATTTTAAAACTGTTTGGTCTATAATTGTTGTAAAATCAGTTTTGATTGGAATTGAAAGGTTGATGTCGAGATGAAATGTATTTAAATAAAAGCATGATCCCGAAACATAAACATACTACAGCTACAAAAAGTCATTAAAGAGTCTAGAACATCTTATTGACAGTACACTGTAACTGTCGGAGCCATAGTGAAATGATCGGACGATTAGTCTACGACAAAATATCCATAAAAACCCAGAGCAACTATCATTTGCCCTTTAGAAATAGAGGAAACTGAAGGAGAAATAACATATCTATGGTGGTCCGTGTGCCGACTGGGAACAATGTTCACTTTGGTAAGGGATGTGCGGTGGGCAGTAGAACGACACCTTAGAGGGCCGTCCATAAATGACGTCCCGCACCTAGGGGGGTTCACACATTTGTGACGATGTTTGACGAGGGGGAGGGGGCAGTTTAAGAAATGTGAAGTCACGTTAAAACACAGTACATGTACTTTAAATCAAAGTTACACTTAAATATTCGATTTCTGACTATTTTATGACTTTTTTTAAAACATGGATTCACGCGTGTTACGATATTAGAGTGCAGCCTTAAACTAACCGCATACTAAAATGACGATAAAGTGATTTGAAACAAATAGAAAAATACCGCTTTTAGGTGAGGGAGGGGGAACGCCACAGCTTTGTGACGTCATAGTGAAGGAGGGGTATAAGTTTTTGTGACGAAGTGTGACGAGGAGGGGGAAAGGGGGGGGGTCAAAATCGACAAAAATTGCGTGACGTCATTTATGGACAGCCCCTTATCTCCAAGAGGAGGCAAGAAGGTGAAAAATCTGAAGTTTATTTTGAGTGATTTTATTTTTATTCAATGACCTATCTCCCAATCGAACTCACTGAAGTTAATAGATTACAAATCAAAGGTTTTATTCAATGACCTATCTCCCATCCGAACTCACTGAAGTTAATAGATTACAAATCAAAGGTTTTATTCAATGACCTATCTCCCAATCGAACTCACTGAAGTTAATAGATTACAAATCAAAGGTTTTATTCAATGTACCTAAGATAAACCTAAAACAGCCAATACAAGGTAAGTTAATTGATGCGAGAGAAACGCGAGAGCGCATGCGTGCACACAGAAACTCACTCTCTCAAGCACACACTTTGTTTTGACCATGTAATAGATGAGCTCATAACAGGGGCGTCGCTAGGGTTGGTGTCACCCGGGGCGGCAGCCCATGGTGTCACCCCTTCACGACTTAAGGGGGGCGTCAATTAATGATGTCACGCGACGTTGCCGATTATTACCCCACCCCGCGTCATACTTTGTAACAAAAACTTAGACCCCCAACTCTTTTTTTTCGATATTACGTCACAAAGCTTTGACACCCCCTACACACTAACACACAAAAATACCCCGTATCTTCTAAATGAAAATTATCATGTGGCAAATTATTTATTTATTTATAGTTGCGCGTTTTGAGGTGATTTCACATTTTTTAAAACACACCCCTCCCTCTCGTCACATGTCGTCACAGATGCGTGACCCCCCCCCCCCTTTAGGCACGCAACGTCATTTATGCACGGCTCCTAATCCATAGAACTCCCAGTCTTCCAGTGCCAAATAAAGGGAATATAATTTTTTAAAATTTATTTATTTAATTTTTTTTTGTCACCCGGTGAGGTCAGCACCTCTCGCTCCTCTCTAGTGAATTATTTTAAAAAGAGATAACAATTCATTACCACATGAAAAATAATTTTTTTAAAGTTAAAACAAGAGAGAGAGAGAGAGAGAGAGAGAGAGAGAGAGAGGGAGAGAGAGAGAGGGAGTGAGAGAGAGAGAGATGTGTGTAAATAACAAAAGATGCGTAAATATCCAGACTAAATCATAAACACCTTGCTCGCCCTACAATAACAAAAAAGCGTATTCTTTCCGCCACGCACCCGAAACATAAAAGCAGTTAATGACATACAAAGTATTTCAAATATAGAAAACAATTCCTTACCCCATGAAAATTTTAATTTTTAAAAAAATACGGAATAACGCGTAGATCTAATATTATTCTTTATGGGCCCGCGTTTGTAAGCAAAAAACAGCTAAGTGGGGATCAATGCTCTCTCTAAAGTTTGCCGGTTGTTGTGCTAAATAACAAAATTAAAAAAAACTCGTGTGCAAAGTTTAACAGTTTAACATTTTTAGAGTGCAAAATTTTTGGCATCTCACAAAAATACCTGCATCAATTGAATCGATATAAACGACTTTAAGCGAAAAAAATTGTTTAAATGAATTTTTTTTTAGCAGATTATAATTACATAAACAAAAATTATAAATGTATACTTCTGTTCCACTGAACAGAAATATACATTTATATGTTCATCAAGTAACCAAATGCCAACATACCCATATGCCGCTAACCTATTCTGGGGCACACTGGTGTCTGTCTATCAACAAGTTCCATATTTATAGACTTTGTTAAGGTTGATTTGATGTCCGTCATTCTGACAAGATTTAATCCTCATAAGCAAGTCTACATGTAAATCTTACAACATATTTCTAGATTATACTTTTCTAGAATTCATTAGGCTAAATCCACATTCGCAATCAGCGCTTGATGCAAGAAATGTAGCACAAATGTCCAACAAATGGCAATGATCATCGGCAATGTCGCTGAATCATTCTTCAGTCATGACAAACTGAATCACCTCATCGAAAGTCTGAATCAATTCACATTTTATTTTTTTCTTCGAGCATTAATCTTAAATTACGTTAGGGATCCATACATTTCTCAACAATGTCTTCATAGCTTCTAAAAATACTTTGTATTTAGAAACTAGGGCACAAAGTTTTGCTTCTTCAAAATTAAAATTTGACGCGTCGACTAACGCTTACAACTCAAAAATTCACTAAAGTATCAATTAGCAACCTCTGCAGACCAATGAACATTTTCACCAAGGTGATGTAGTCTTATTAGGTTATTGATGCTTCCTTTTTACAAACTGGTATGCCTTCCTAGTCATTAGATTTTTCCTTTCTAACAGCTTACTTAATTTGGCAAGTTCTCCAAATACTTCATGAATGACACTAAGGAACAGTCCAAAACTGTGGGTCTCTGCGCTTCTTTAAACAATATTTTTTGACTGGGTCATAATACAAACGTGCCTGCTCGTCACATATTCAGTCAGGTCTTGTTTGTAATTTTCAACAATGCTTGTAAAGCAAAGTGGCGTGAAAGCCATCTGACTTCAGTGTGGTTTAAAAAAAATAAACCTGCTCTAGGTGTCCAGGGCAAACTGAGTTGTTATTTTAAAACACTCCTTTCACGACATTATAACCCCCAACACGACTCCCATTGTTTTGATTAAAATATCACGACGGCTTGTTCGTGACATCAAAGTCTTTTTTGTAAGTTGTCGGCGAGTGATATCAAAATCAAGGCTAGTAACCAATGTCAACTATTTCGGCAATCCTCCGAATCCCGTTCCCAAAACATTCTGCTTGTGACTGTTGCGCCACTGATAAGCCGACAAGTAGCTTGCAAACAGAGCTCGACTTGACTTGAACACCTCTGAACTCTGATACCGGAGTTTATGTTCGGCTTGCATTCATAGTCCTTGGATACTTCGAGTTCAATTCCTGCTAGTTGCGCTGCAGGTGAAACATTGGGAGTAATATATTTAACCGAGCGGCTGGTCTACCTGCAATAATTTGTTTTTATTTACGAAATTACGCTGAATTATGTACTGATTAACTAAATAGTAATCGATAACTCACGAAAACTAATTTATTGGGACCGGGATTCGGATGATTGCCACTATTTTTATTATTTGAAAGGGAGTCTTTGATATTTTTCTTGTATTATCGGTAGATGAATGAATTGAATGATGTTGCTAAAGTCTGTTTGCTGTGTGTGAAAGATGGGTGCTACATTCTGGACATTTATACTTGTTTTCTTAATTGAATTTTAACAAAGGCTGCGACTGAGTTTCAGGTAGAATAAGAAATAAAGTCGCTACTAACTTTTCTGACAAAGGCGCAGAAATTCTAATTTTTTACCTATTGAAATTTTCTGCGCGGTATCTCAAAACTTAAAGGGAATATTAATGGGGATGGGACCTACGAAACAGACTACCTATATATAAACATGCATATCTATGCTTGCACGCCTATAACAAATATTTAAAAAAGACAAAATATTAACTCAAAGACATTAAATTCATAAATTTTCTCTAAAAATAACAACAAAGAAACCACACACACATTTTTTTCATTTATGTACAACGTTTTGGACTATTTCCCTGGTGCGGCTTTTTTTTTTCTTTCTCAATATTTGTTTTATTTAGTTTGTGTTTTGGGGCTGTTTTATTATTGCAAGTAAACTGATATTTTTTTTTCCCGCTTTTTAACGTATTTTCATTGTATTGCTTTCTGGATGAAGAACCTATGTCTTCTTTTTTTCTGACATTAAATCAACATAGTAAAACTTTAAACTTTGGTGTCACCCCCTAATGGTGTCACCCGGGGCGGCCCGCCCCCGCCCTTCTCTAGCGACGCCACTGGCTCAGAAATCGGTAAATTAAAAAAATGAACAGCCAATAGTGGAGAAAAAAGGCGGGGGAGGGGGACAAATTAATATTAACTTTATTTGAGCCAAGATTGTTCACTTCTCGACAAGGAGAAGTCATTCATTACAATAGGATGCAAGAAAAAATGTCCCAAACATGTAACATGTGCAACCGATTAATTAAATCTTCTTAATTCGGAGTAGTGTTGACTGCCTCCAAGAGGCGGTTAGTTAAATCTCGCTAGTCCAGATACTTTATTAACTTTGGAATTATAACTGCCACGGAACAATTTTTATTAATGAGAAACCTAGGTGTTTTAAACTAATTAATTATTTTTTAAATAGCAAAATAAAGGTGTTTTGACTTTTGACACAATTTCGTATAACATATAGACTATAAAAGTCACATAAGGGCGTTAACTCTATTGAGTTTAAGTATAAGTAAAATCTACCTCAGTGTTTGCATAAAGCAAATATTTCTTAAGAGATTTTAAACGTCAGGGGAAAGAGATTTAAACAAAAACAAAAAACAAAAAAAAAAAAAAAAAAAAAAAAAAAAATAGGGCTGATACTAATTAATTTTTTTGTTACAAAAAATCGGGAAAAATTGAATTGCTTTATTTCGATTAATTATGTTTGTATAACTCATATATAGATCCCGTTAGGGGCCGTCCATAAAGTACGTCACGCTCCAGAGGGGGGGTTGTAAGAAAGTGTGACATTTTGTGACAGGGTTGAGGGGGGGTTGTCCGGCCATGTATGACGTCACGGTGTTTTATGTTAAATTTTAATTATTTTGTTAATAAAAATATATTTTTTACGAAAGTGTGACGTACTTTAGGGGCGGGGGGGGGGGGGCCCCGGATTTTTTGTCGGTTGGTGGGGGGGGGGGGGGGGTAAAANGGGGGGGTCCCCAGATTTGTGTCAGTTTGTGACGGGGGGGGGGGAGTTAAAAATGGTCAAAAATAGCGTGATGTACTTTATGGACGCAATGCATTATTACGAGAAAATCGGTTAAGTCGCGGTAATTCATTGGCTTCCAAATTTTGTGATGTAATGCTGTGAATTCGTTCTGGTATGAAATAAATAAGGAAGCAAACCCTTTTGTTTGCACATACACAGCTAAATAAATAATAATTAAACGAGGGAAAAGTATGTAAGTTAAAAAAATACTTAACAAATTGGTAGAAAAAAATAGAAACATTTTCTTAAATTTTAATCAATCAAATTAAATTTCATCGATTATTTTTTGACGATTAATCGATTAATTAATCGTTAGTATCCGCAGCTCTAAGTAAAATATAGTCTTTTCGCTTGTTTCTGACTCGACTTTTAAAAATTTAATATTATTATATTTTTACAAAATACATCTAGCATTTAGTTTGGTTTATGCACAGATTTCCCTATCAACGTTAGATTTGGTTCTGACACTATCCAACATCGACATTTGATTTGGTTCTGACACTATTCAACATCATGTCATATAATTTTAAAAATATTTGTGTGAAAACTCAACACATTGGTTGAAAATGATTTTTTTTCCCATCTAGTAACGCCTGAATTTTACTGTACAAAAAATGTATGCAGCAATCCCACGGTTATCGTTGGTGCGCTCCCCACACTAACAACACACCGATGGAGACTGAACGTTTACAATGCCAAGCAAGTTTTAAACAAAGACAGTTGTTACAAGAATGGATGTATATTTAGAATGCAATGAGAAAACAGAGATTGCTGCTATGAGATGAATGTATATTTAAAACGAAATGAGAAAACAAACACTGTGGTTATGAGACTGAATGCTACAAGTTATACAAATAAATACCCGGTTATTAGAATGATTTGAATGCACCTAACAGGTATGAACTGATGAATAGCACGGACAAGTGGAATGCGATCCGTCCACCACTTTAGGGTCTGCAGCTGGTGCACTGGGTGGCTGATTGGTTGGTTCAAGATATAATATGTTTATAGAGTGTATTATCAATAAATCGATTTTTATTATAAATTAACAACTCTGTCCGTTTGTCTTGGTTGGTAATTCAATGTTAATAACTCAATTCCCATTGATAGATTAGCTTAAAATTATGCGCACTTTTATATAGATCTACTAGTGACAATAGGAGTTTGTAAAAAATGAACATTAATTAATTTTAAAAAATGTTATTATCGTTTAAAATATATTAGATTTGTTGCAACCACTTGCCTGTCAAATTACTTACATATCACCTAACTCCCATCATCATATCGATAGTTTCGTGATTTATTGTGAGTTTATTTAAACACCTGTGTGCATGCGTGGACATAAAATAAACCTTTAAGTTACTTTTAAAAAGGATTTCTTTTGTACATGATACATGCCTGGTCGTTGGTTAAATGAGTTCAATGCTGGCCTTCAAACCTAACGGCGCTCAAGGGAGTTGGTTCATATTATTTTTAAAAAAAAAATCAATAAATCATTCAATAATGATTTAGGCAGGAATTGTATTTCATGATTACTTATCTTAAATGTTACAGACGCTCCTTGTATACAGAAGATCATTGGGCCCCACGCGTCCTATGTGACAATGCAATTCCCATACACTTGTAATTTTTGTTCAAGTTAATGTGTTTGTTTGAATTGAATTGTGACAAAAACTGTCGAAGTAAGGATAGACGCAGCAATGTTGTATCCATGGTTACATATGTTATTTTACGTAGTCTCAGGGACATCTCTGTCAAATAAGGCAACACTTTTTTTAAAAAAATGTATTTCTTATGAAATCTTCATTTTAATACATTGATAGATCTTCAATAAATTTCTTGAAATACAATTTTTTCCCCATAATAAATTCGTTATTTTAAACAGATTAGAACATTCTCGGGCTTGGTAGACACTGGCGGCGCCCATCCCTCTCTAGGTCAGCGGACTATCTTAACGTTAGTCATTTGAGGGTTGAATCAGATTATCTGTGTGTCGTGTTTCCTGGTTAATATTTTAATTGACATATGTATTATGTATTAATTTGCTCCATGTTCTTCTATGCTGTGGTGTTTCTAGGTTTAATGATTGAACAAATGGTGGTATTCTTGTCAATTTCGAAAATTGTCCAGTGGTTTACCTGTCTTATTGGTGACCCATTCAATTTGTTGATTAGTTACCTTTTTTTTCAGATTGTTTAAAAACTGTAAAGGTGGCGGGGCGATCAAAAGTCGTGTACATTGCACACACTCAGCACAATCGGAGCTCTCATATTCGAGACAAGGGAAACAACGTGCTGTTTCAAGTCAATGAGAGACTGAGAGTCGTCAGCCTTGGTGACGCCAACTTTTTTCTGTCTTCAGGCTCAAAACTCTTACCCGCACCCCCTCACACTGTTTCCTCTAACATTTATTGGTCCATGGGGAAAGTAAAAAAAATATAAAAATCTCGTGTGCAAAGTAGCACAGCATCCATTTTTTGTGCAATTTTAAAAAAAAATTTGCTGCACTGTAATTCTAAATCGCTGCACGGAGTAGGTCAGATATCTGCGCAGTCTAAAGGGTGCGTTGTTCCCTACACTACCATTAATACAAGTTTGAAGTTAATTCAACAGAGAAGTTACAGACTTCTGATATGCTGGCCCTTTATAACCCTCTTATATGTCCCCATTAACAAACATTTTTCCCCAAGGTGTGTCAACATTCGCATTGTTCAAGTGTGTCTAGCTGCTGTGGCAAGAGGAGCGATCCTTATAACTGGAAACCATCTTATTCTCTATGGCAATATTTCGCGATTTGTTTTTTTCAATTTCTAGTGAGAATCTAGAAGCAGAAGATATTTTTAAAAAAATAAAATAAAAAATATGAGATTCTCCCTCACAATCAAACCTCACCCAAAAAAAAAAAAAAAAAATTCCCAAAGAGTTTGTTTTTCAAAATTGTCAGTAGCATCAACAACAAACCAAACTCAAAATTGACGAAATGGTGAGGTTTCATAAGGTGAGGTTTCATAAGGTCATGTGCACGGTTTGGGGTGATGTGGTGAGGTCCTCAGGGAGGTTGTGGGAAGTAATAGTCCTCAATAACCAATTGTTAACTGTTGTCACAGTTAAGGCTATACCAAAACATGTTTAGAATCACGGATTTTGCCTTAAAGTAACCTCATAATAAAGACTAGACATTACTGCCCAAAGACGTGTAGCTATAAATAACAGAGGCAACATCTTTTTACTACAGATGGACATTTATTAATCAATGGTTATTTTATAAATACTGAACATTGTTTTTCAAATTAAAGATTTAAATCATTGCAAAATATATATTATATATTAATAAAATGATCCTAAAATATTCTAAAGAGAATAATTTATTGAAATAAAAAATAAATCATACAACAGTAATAGTTCAGAGCGAAAAAGTTCCTTAATCCTGTATGTATATAATTATTTCCCTTGTAACCTGAGTGCAATGAATTAGGCAGCAAGTCTCGCACTCCCTATTTTGTGGTCACAAAACTGAGAGAAAAAAAAAGGAGACATTTTAAAACGTATGGCCACATTCATCCTGTTGGTTTTTTGAGTCCGAGACCCCCTGGTAATAAGGCAACTAAAGAATGGGGTGTACGCTTGTTTGGATTATAGTATTGTTCCTAACAATGCAAGCATGAACATTTCTAAATTTGGTCACAGGACCTTTAAACAGTAAGTTATGAACCTTTGAAAGCTGTCATTGATCCAACACAAAGAGATAGGCATCATTGCATAACTTAATGGTGGTGGCGTGATGAAAATAATAGAATGGTATAAAAAAAACAACAACACCAAATGGACAATAAATTAACTATTTTGAAACAGGATCTCATCCAAACTAGACTTGTTTTGTTGTCTTTCTCCGCAAAATGTTGCCAGTGTTAATGATATTCTCCTTTTGTGCAGCCAAACAATGGAATTCTCTTCCATTACACATTCGTAGCATTTCAACTGCTAAGTCATTTAAGACTGCACTTAAGACACATCTCTTTAAAATTTATTTTCAAAAATAATAAAACCACATTTCTGTAATTGATTAGCGTAGCTGATGTATTGAGTATACCGTATTGTTATTTATGTAGTTAATATGCTATGAATGTTTCTTTTTATTGATATATGTATTTTTGTTTCCATGTAAAGCGCTGTGAGCCTGGCTCCTTGCTGGGATACAGCGCTATATAAATCATCATTTTATTATTATTATTATTATTAGCAGTCTTTCAAGTTAAGATACAGCAATGAAAGTAGAGTACAAGATGACAGTGGTTTATTCTCTAATGGCTGACTCAGTGGTGTTGAATAGTTTTAGAGTTTATTACTCTGCCTTTGGGGATTCAACTGAGGGCATGGATTTATCTTCTGTTTATTTTTATCAAAATGATTGCCATTGAAATAATTTATGGACAAACGCTTCCATAAAATATATGATGTTATCCCTGTCAATAATGATCTAAAAATACTTGATCACGTTGATAAATCTTTGATTTCCTCCTGAAAATACATTCCGGTAATACTTTATTTCGACACATTTTATTTTTTCAAGTCATTGAAAAAAGATTGTTAAACTTACCTCATTATTAAGTAATCTATTTTAAAATTAAAACAGTGTATTTTTGTTGCAAAAAAAATTACTATCATATGATATGTAATAATTTGTATGAAATAAAAATTTGTATATTTCACTTTCTTCTGGTACTTACGACGCAATTGTTGTTGTAGGAGGTCTTATTTTAAAAATCCCTTTAAACTCAACAAAACACAAGAAAAACTAAATGTAAAGCATTAAACACATTTTTTAATTTCTGATTTAAGTGTTTAAATAAGTATAAGTAAGTTATTTTAAATTGTTTGCTCCAAAAAAATAAAATGTGTCAAAATAAGGGATTACCAATACATTCTATCTCTGGCTAGCGTTTTCCATCTGCTATTGACCTCAACATCAGAGAATAAATCAGTTTTAACAGATACACTCTATATGTACAATGAATAATCTGCTCTGCCCTTATAAATACAATATATATATATATATATATATATATATATAATATAATAATTAAGANGGAAAAAAATTAAACCGAAACAAAACAATATATATAAATATACATAATATATATAGATGTAAATATGTAACATAAATATATAACATAAACCAAAACAATTATATAACACTGTATTTGATATACTCCACCAAGTTTACCAGTGTAAATGATACTATAAATCATGAATATGCTGGCAGCATTAGTACACGCACATACAGAGGGTATCAATGCATACCAATTTTTAAAAAATGGAAATTTACGCACACACATAAATGAGGGTCGCCCAAGAGAATAATTATTTTAAAAAATGACAAGCAATCCCCTAAAGACGCCTCACTATTCTCAAATACTGATGTGGCTGAATCCATTTTCAGAAAAATTTAATTTTGAATTCAGATAAAAGCTCATCTTATATTTTAACATTATTTAATAAAAGTGCGAATGCGAAATCCGTATTAATTCTAAATTAATAACACAAAATTATAAAAAGTTATTTAAAAATAAAACAATGTTAAAAAAAAGGAGTTACTTCTTAAGTCTACTTACTCAGTGTCACTTTCATTATAATATGCTAATAAGACCTTAAACCATAAAAACCCATTATTAAAACAAGTTTTAAATCATTGTGATAGGACAGCAAGATGAAACACATTGTCTTGATGCAATATTTACTACTTCAGAAAGCAGATGATCGTATAAGTTAGTTCAAACCTATTTCAAAAGTAAGAAAAAATGTTGATTGTTTTTTTTTTTTTCAAGCAATAGCAATGAAGTTTTTGTGACTTTTTTCACTTCTAAAAGTTAAGTGAACTTTTTAAAAAGTTTATATTTTTTAAAATTATTCACAAAAATGCATTGTCATTGTTAAAGTTAAAGAATGTTATAAAATTCTTTGAAAGTTTACAGATTTAAAAAAAATGAAAATATTTCTTGATAACAATATTTATTTTTTCAAGCCTCATCAACAGTCCTTTTTTAGTTTCTAAGTTTCTGATTCAATTAACATAGTCCTCAGTATAAACTTTTTGGTTATCCCTGTCACATATAGCAGTTTTAATCCATTTTTGGAGCTCCATGATTTATATAAATTTAAAAAAAAAAAAAAGAAAAAAGGCAAAAGTCAAAGTCATGTCTCAAAAAAAACCCCCCAAAAAACAAAACAATGTGATATTTTTTAATAACAAAAAACCTTTGAAATTATTTTTTGCCTGTACTGGCTACCCATCTGCATCTCATTTCATTTATTAAATTTTTTTTTAGTTACACTTACAAATTTGAGGGAAAAAAAAGGAAATAAACCAACTATTTGTGATAAGATATTGTATGAAAGAATAAAAAGCCTTGCATAACACCAGAAACCAAATCAAAGAGACCAAAATGTGTTGCATGGGTTCATTATTATCTCTGACACACAAGAATCATCCACTTTGGAATGAGCAAATATCAACTTGTAAGGGAGGAAAGAAAAAATGATATAGTTTGGTGGCAAGATGAAGGATGAATTTCTCATGTATCATCAAAATACTTCTAACTGGTCTTGTCACTGGACTAAAATAGAATCTGAATAATTATAATTTAATGTTTCCTGAATCTGATTAGATTTTCATGACAAACTGGTTGTTTAGAACCTTCTGCTCCAAGTTATCCATTACCACTTCAGTGACTTAGAAATTCTGTTCTGTAAGTTAAAAAAAAATATTATAATCAACAGAACTACTAGTGTGCAGTATAGAGCCAAAATACTGAACTGGTGCAATAGATTTTTTTTATCAATATACTTATTTATCATGCCATATCTGCTGACTGGACAGAGGTCATCTGATACAAGACAACACATCTTTCCTGTTTAGGATGTTGCTAAAGGAATCAAATAATTATCAACATGTTGCCACCAACTATACATTCCTTATTATCTTCTCTTATGACAACATTGTTAAAACAAATGACATTTGTAGAAGCTAGTTGGAAATGAAATGTTCATTAGAAATTTGTAAAAAAAACTCTTTTGCCTTTCATAAATTTGTGTTGTGTAGATAAAGCTATATCAATGTTTTATATTTAATTCTAAATTTATTGACCATTTTAGTTCTGTAAACAATACATTATGTGAAAGATGCTCAGCTTAAGTATGAACAAACATATTTTACCAAGACATTCAAGGGCACCAATCATTTGAATTGGGAAATAGTTCAATTTTTATGTATTTAAAATTTCTTACATGTCTTGCTCTTTGCCTAATGAATTATTTATCATTAGATGCTTTGTAGAACAAACAATTATTTATGTTTTAATTTTGACACTTGTTTTCAAATAATGAATCCAAAACATAAATCTGCAGAGATGGTGAACACACTCTGGATTTAATTTAAAAAAAACAACCCAATTGTTTTATGATTGAAGAATCAATTTTAGAAAAAAACTCCAATAGCTCTTTCAGCTGTTGATAAATAAAATAATTGGAAATTTAAATGTAAATAATTCCATTAATGTTTTAAAAATTATTAAAATATCAGGAATAAATTAATTAAATTTTGTGTCTAGCACTTCATTTCTAACTGAAAGTATAAAATATTTTTAGGAAAAATATTTTATAACTTCTTTAAAAAAAAAAGAAAATTAAATTAGGTTTGTTTAAATTAATAGCAGTTTTGAAGAAATATTTGTTCACACACAGATATAATGATTAAATATTCCAGATAAAAATTATCAACTTAAAATATGACATGGATGAGCACTAATGATATACACCAACCGCACAATTAGTACTTTTTTTTGTTGTTGTTGTTTGTTTGCGTGCACAATTTAAATTAAAAAATCTGCTCTAGTTTCGCAATGTTTCACGCCCTCGTTCATTTCTTCAAAAACACGTATCAAATCATAAATAACATATAGACACAGACAACAAACTCGTCTAGACTCGACGCCTCCAGGTTTGAGAAAGAAAGGGCATAGAAAAAAAAATACAACAAGCCCAAATTAGCAGCTTGCATTAAAACAAAACAATGATTGCATTCACCTACCACAAAACGTCCATGTCTACACACAACACCAAATAGCACATTCCATTGGATTCATGGAATAGGACGAGAATAAGAAAACCTATGTACAAGACTTAGATATTTCCTTACTAGAGGCCAAATCAAAGACAGCTCCGAACATGGTTAAATCAAAGACAGCTCCGAACATGGCCAAATCAAAGACAGCTCCGAACATGGCCAAATCAAAGACAGCTCCAAACATGGCCAAATCAAAGACAGCTCCGAACATGGTCAAAGCAAAGACAGCTCCAACCATGGCCAAATCAAAGACAGCTCTGAACACGACCAAATCAAAGACAGCTCTGAACACAGCCAAATCAAAGACAGCTCTGAACACGGCCAAATCAAAGACAGCTCTGAATATGGCCAAATCAAAGACAGCTATGAAACTGAGACCCCCAAGATTTCAGGCCTGTCTTGAAAAAAAAAAATAAAAAAAGAAAAACATTTACTCTGAATAGAAACAGAGTAGGTCAATAAAATCCTTTTTTCAAAAAAAACAATCCAATATTGAAAAGTAAATTTACAGCTTATGAATGGGGAGGGAAGCAATTTAGTAAATTTTCTACTTTAATCAGGTAGCAACATTTACAAGTTATAGCCAAATTTTCTTGCCAAGTCTTACAACATGGGCTTTTGGAAAACACTGAAAATTAAAATGACTATTGCTGAAAAGTCCTCCACTGACTTGGAGAGGAGATGGGCGCCGCCAAGTCTACCAAGCTCCGAGAAAGTTATAATGAAAACATTAGAACCCCTACGACCACAAGGTTATGGGACACAAAAAAAAAAAAAAAAATTGCTGACAACAATTAGACATGGTCACTACTTTTCCTAAAACAACTACATGGGTTGAAGCCCTTGCCTACACAGCAGCTAGACAGATCCAAGCTGTGGGTGAAGATGTTGCCGTTATCAACCAGATGTGAACAAAAAATAATTCCTGAGAGCTGAGATTGTCATAAGGTTTAAGACTACAAGGTGCCATCATTACAAACAAACAAAAAGAAAGGTGTAGCAGACTTCTGTCCTTCTTTCGTTCATAAATACTTTTGATACAAGATACTTGAAGCTTGATGAAGAGATTTTTAAATGTCTACATGGAGGCCAGCATGATGACATGAAACCGTGAGGGTTGAAGCAAACATCAAATTTAAGACAGCCTTTTCTTTTCTTCTCAAACTCTAAATAATATTGGAATTGATCCCTGCATGATGCATTTTACACTTATAATTTATTTTTTGAATTAGATACAGATTTTAAAAATAAATGAATGACACTATCAAGTTATAAAAACCATTAATAAGTTACCAAATGTTGAGATTCAAGGGAAAAAAAAACAATAATAAAAAAACTTCAAATAAATTCAGTTTGGATGGACCAGCTTCCTGAACATTTATTGTAAAACCCTAATGAAGAGTTAACAGAATGCTGTGACACAGACTTGAATAGTTTTAGAGTGCAACGAGCATGCTGTTCTAGCATGGATAGTTTTATAGAAGAAAGCGTTAATTCATTCAGCATTTATGTCACGCTGGAAGCTTTGAGCAGCAGCTAGATAAAAGATTCCCATTTGAAAGAACTGGAGTCCATACTCCTGAGCCTCACTTAATAAAATGTTGAAGTGTTTCAAATTCATCAGATGAGATTAACAGGCCAGTCTTTTATTCAAACGTATTTTATTGCACAACTTGGCTGCTGTGTGTAAACAAACTGGGAGAGAGATTTACACCAATACAGAGTCAAATGACAGCTGGACAATGTAAGATACACATGATCTAACCAAAAGCAGAACTCATTTTGTTTAATTAAAAGTAGTCTTCAAATTTTAAGATTGCTGTTACATAAAAAATGACTCAGTCCCTCACCTATTTTGTACCCTAAAGACAACGGCTTATTCAAAATACAAAAAAGTAGATTTTAAAATATTTTTTTTTATCGATCATCAACATGTTTTATTTTTTGTTGTTTAAAATAAAAATGATTACACTAATAACAGAGACTGTATTTTGGGGGTCACACTCCGGCAATAAGGCCTTAAAAATATGCCATGTGGTCAGCATCCCGTCAAGTGTAAGGCAGTGGTTCTCTAAAATTAAGACTAAATTCTTAGACTTCATTGGTGGCTCCCTTAGGAACGTTTTCTTGTTAGTCCATGTTTTTTGCCCTATCATCTTTAACACACCTAAGATCTTTCAACAGGTAAATCCATCGCGTTGTTTTATTTGTCTTTGGTTATGGTTATCTCACACCCGATTTCTTTTATACAATGTCTGAATATTTAATTTGATGAAAGGGGAAGGTGAAACCAAAATCAGGTCGATAGAAAGGAACTTATTACACAGGGTATGGGTAAGCCTGAAAAGGAGACAGCAAGGCAACAAACATATCAGTTTACAGACATAAAAATTAAAAAACTTAGCTGTGTAATTTAAGTGGAAATCAATAAAATTGACTTAATTTCTATTAACAAAAAGGTTAATTACACATTGCAGCTAATTTTTTTCATTTTCTGTATCTTCTTGTCCTTCAATGTTGGTACACTGAGGAAAGTTTCTGGTGCAATGTTTGTTGTTCCCTCGTGTCTTCTTTCAGGCTTATTCACATGCTGTTATAAACTTGTTATTATTTGAATGAATTCATGGGCAGTGGAATCTTTTTAGTTAAACAGTATGCTACCCCACAACTCAACATGCCTGTCATAAGTATGCAGATTAAAAAATGACCATTTCAGTGTTTATACCCCAAATATAAGACACTGGGAAAGAGTTGAAGCAAAAAGAGAATCTTCAAAACAATTGCAGGTAATTAGAGATGTTTAAAGTATTGTCAATATTTCACCCAGCACTTCACCATTTATATTGGATGGCTGAACACACAGACTAGCTTCAAGCACAATCAATCCAAATATTTTGAACGACAAAATGATCCATTCGGGCGAATAAGATTGTCAGCACTGTATCTATACGTTACTACAGCAAAGTTGTGTTTTTATTTTTTTTTTTATACAGACAACATCTTCAGAGAAAAAACAAAACAATATTTCGCCAAGCCTAAGCCCACAGACTGGCACAAGCAGCTGTCACAGACTGTCACAAGCAGCTGTCACTCCACAACACACATAACAAAGCTGTACAAAAAAAAAAAAAAAGAATTTAAAGAAATAAATAACAGTAAGATTGAATAGATAAGAATCAAAGGCCACTAAACTTGGGCTCTCATCAGTCATGTCAGACAATCAAGGACTGCTGTAAATGCCATAGTTAAAGCTAACAAGGTTATTATTACACACAGCTGTCGTAGCACAGAACCAGATGCAGAATGTCTAGGTTATAATATAAACAAATAAATAAAGTAAAGGGATGAATCTGATAGCAGCAGCTCTTTCTAATGACCCCAAAACATCAAGATGACAACTGGCTGTGCAAGGCAAAGAACAAAGCCTAGTTGGATGGCTACTTCCCTTTAATGCTGATTATCTATCTTTGCAAGGGGATGAAACCCCCTCGTGATAAAACTCTTTGAGTAAAATGAATGTGTTGGATCATTGTTGAGACTTTTGTTGTGATTTAAATATACTTTTTAAAAAATTAAAAAAACCAGCGCAATTTTGTTCAAATGGATTTGTGTCAGGCCATTGTTCTGTTTGAATATTGCACAATAAAACTCCCTGCAATGTATATCCATTATCTATTAGATAATTCAATATATATAAAACAATAATGATGTCACCTATAACTTCAGTATAAGGACATTATATAACACAGAGAATGACGTATATGCTTTAAAATGTTATCTGACTTTTCTTTTCTTTCAAGATAAGTTGTAATCCTAATCATAAGCTTAAAAAAATTATAATAAACACATTTTTAAAAACCCATTTCTTACTAGTTTTTTTTTAAAACAGATCACTGACAAACATTATCATTATTTTGATATTGTTCATTGATTGGGTCAGTACTCCCCCCCCCCGGACTGGTTTTGTGTTAACTTAAAAAAGTGTAAAACAAATTATAGAAAAAACAAAACAATCTCCATTTATCCTAAAGACACACTCAGCCATGTGGTACGTCTCGTCAAACATTCTGGGCAGTCCTACTATTGCAGTGGTGGTGCTTAAACCCGACAGTTTGAGGAAAGAGAGTCTGTGTTTTGGCAGGGGGGGAGAACTCGGCCTCGTTGTCACTGTCCTGCATGGCATAGTTTGGCGTGACCCCGTCGTAGTGGCCCCTGCCCCAGTCTGGGACGTAGTTGGGCTTGCTCTTCCAGCATAGTCGCCCTCTGTCTCTGGCTTGGAGGATGCCGAACACAACACTTGGTGATTTAAAATAAGAATGAATAAATTAATATAGTCTGATATTTAATATATATATATATATATATATATATATATACACATATACACACACATACATACATATCTATGTGTGTGTGTATCTATAACATTATTTCAGAATTTTATGAGTTTAGGCCCCTTTAATTTTACACTGTAAGATTGTATTCAATCATGCAACATAAAAAAATGTAATTCAAAAGATTTTATTGGAAAGAGAGTTGTCCTGATAATTTCAATGAAATAGTTCACTTGACACAAATGAAAGGAAAGAATAACATTAGCAACAAAAAATGAAAGGAAAGAATTACCTAAACAATAATATTGCAGCGATGCAAAGGATGATGGCCCAGGCCAAATGTTTCATGACGTCCGGGTCCAGCAGGTCCCAGATCATCTTCTTCTCACACAACTCACCCTTCCTCTCAAACCCCGAGGCACATTGGAAGCAGTCGGTGGCCATGGAACCCTTGCAGTTCAGGCAAGTCTCATGGCAAGGCTTGCAAACACCCTGACAGACGACAACAAAAAATGTTGATATTGTTAACAAGTACAGTATTAACAATTTTTAGGAGAATAGAATGACTTTTTAAAAGTGAGGATTTGCTTTCATATATAAAGTTTCTCAACAATCAAATTTTCTTTTGTGGCCAACTCTTTTTCTTTTATAGCAGAGGAGCTAATTCATTTCATTAGTAACTCGTAGTTAACAAGTGTTTTACCTGCCAAAAATGACGAAAGTTTTCAAAATAAATATATTTTAGTAGGGCGGCGGAAATTATTGTCTTATTTCTCAATTAAATGGTACATTTTTTCATAGTTTTAAATTATTTTAATCGATAAAATAGCAATAAAATTAGAGAAAGAGTGTTAGTGATGGTGTTGAAATAATTAATGATTAATAATTAACAATAGTTTGCTCTTTTTACGTACAAACTTCTCCATTTAAAAAAGATTTTTTAATGTGTAAACTTTAAAATAAGCTGTTTTATAAGGAAAATTATATAAAAAATTAAACATTGTTTTACAATAACAAAATTTAAATTTATTGACATTTTATTGAACTACTTATATCTAAATAAAAAAATGTCAATTGCCTGTTTTTGTTACTTCTCTTGAAATTTTCAGTTTAATGACCTCATACAGCTTAATTTTAGCTTTAATCCAAATTATCTATTAATTATTAGCTAATTTTTCAAAAGTTAACAATTAATTTTAAATTAATCGATAACAGCCCTATATTTTAGCTGACATACTGTTACAATGAATTGACATTAGAAAAAGAGTTATTTTTGGTGCAGTATTTTTTTTTAAAGCTGTCAGCTTTCTAAAATTAGTATCGTCACAAACGGACATACATAGCAAATTATGTATATTGATTGGACTATTTTTTGTTTATTACCTTTGACTCTGAGTTTATCAGTAAGAAACTTAAGGTATCAGCAGCTTGCTCCAATCGCTTACATTATATATGTGTTTGGAGGGAGGGGAGATTTACACTTTTTAAAATAACCTTATTTTGTATTTGCACAGTAGTTTTTAAACACATGAAAATTAGGTTAAGATAAAAACTTCATAGTTGAGAAGGTAGGTAGACCAGGAGGTTTCACTCACTTGAGAATGTAGTAAAGGTTTTGGTAGTTAGACCATAAGGTTTCACTCACTTGAGAATGTAGTAAAGGTTTTGTTGTCGTCATCCTGCTGGTGGAGGCCATCTGCACGGCCTGGACACTGCCGTAGAAATGCTGGGGGCAGTGGGCAACACAATTGTCTCCCATTTTAAAAAAGCCCGGCTTGCATTCTGAAAATGATAAAAGGGCTGAATGCAGATTATCTATTAACATCAATAATGCAGTTTTGTTTAAGGAGAAAATTCTGACTTTAAAAAAAAAAGCTAACTGTTAAAAATTATTTTTTGAAAGGCCATCTGTAAATGATTGAAATTATGTTAAAGAAAATAATTTATACAAAGGCATCACATAAGAGATGACTTCTAGACAATATCACCTGTTAATATTTGGTGGTGAACATTGTAATTACTGGGATGACCAAAGTGAAATGAAGTATTACAGATTTAATTAACAAGGAATGATTACTCTTTTTTACAGACTATAAGTTAAAGACACTTTATTCTTTAAAAAATAAACCTCCTTATGTAACAGAACTACAAGAAATTAATACTTTTATTATTTTTCCTTAGTATTTTAAAAGAGAGATTCGTGTTTTGATACCAAAAAAAAAAAAAAACATCTTTAAAAATTCCTATCCATTACATTTAAATCAATCAGATTTTGAAATATATTATAAAAAAGAAAAATTTATTTGAATAAACAAACAAAAATGCAAAATTAATACTGGTAATTGTAAAACAGCCCAGAAAAGGGAAGTTGAATGGTTCCAAAACATGGAAAGGAATTAATTTAGTTAAAGAATGCATTTTAAAATAATAATGACATTTTCAAAATGCAAATTAAACATTGTGTTAATAATATACAAGGTCGAGGGTCCTGGCAGTTTTACCTGACTGCCCATTGGTTAGTTGGTGGTAATTTACATAAGTGCACAAAAGTTATGCTGTGAATTGTAAGAAATTAAGAACATGCTAGATTTGTCAAGGAGAACTGACCAATCAAAAGTCATTCTTTAAATTTCAGTTCTCATAGCACATTAAATGACAAATTCAAGTGTCTATTTATTCAAGAGAAAAACATTAAGAATAATTCAAAATTAACTAACTGAACCTCGCACATATTTTTACCACTATGAACAGCTAAAGAGTTTGTTTCATACAGAATGGTAAAACTTAGTTACTGACCTAACAAATGAACATTGCATTTACTTTTGTTGCAGATGGGATGAATAATTTTATAATAAAAAGGTAAGAAACAAGCACAAGTCTAAACCAGCATTCATCGAAAGATGCATGATAATAATACAGGACATCTGTGTTAGACAAATATGTCTAGCAGTGATCAAACAGGGTCCAGTTTGTTTAGATCTAGCTTAAGATGCATGGGGGTTATATATTGGTTGCTGCATGTAACTTTATAATCTCAAGGCATGCACAGGAGCTTATTTACTTTAGCTTCATAACAAAGAAAGGAGAAGGAAAGTAAAACTTTCTTTTAAAAACAATAAAAATAAAGAGAAGATGAATCTTATCTTCTCTATAACAGATGCTCCTTCTATACAGAAGATTATGGCATCCTACGCTGAGCCAACATCCCTGATGAGTGTTTGTTAAAAGTTATAGAGTTTTCTTGCTACAAGGTGTTTGTAAAAAAAACCTTCCTGCATAGTAGATAGTGCTATGATAAGACCCTGTCCTTACAAACAAAGAACATACTTAGATGTAAAGTAATAGATTGTAAATGGTCAATTTTTTTCTCTTTTATGGAGAGTCCAAAAATGTAAATTTGATGTTATACAGCAAATGTAATGTTTGAGTACCAAAGGGTGGCATGAAAAGTACAACAAATTTCAGATGAGAATGAGTTTTTAAAAAGTTGACATCACAAAGGATTTCCAGTGTAAAATCTGTTTATTGAAGATTATTCACAATAAATTTCACACTAGAAGTAAATGCAATGAACTTATTGAATAACAATAAAAAGTTTTTAAATAAATAAATAAATATGTAGTTTTAAACCTCGATCAAATACATATGTCTGTAAACTGAAATGAAATACGACAGATCATTGATAGAGTAATATTAAATAAAATTTTAATGTCAAATTAAACATAAAACAGAAAAACAAAAATATCTCTAGGGATTTTTAAAAAAAACATTTTTTTTTTACACCAATTAAATAATTTTTTAAAATAAGTTTTCACAGCATTGAACAAATTTTCACTGTGATAAATTACAAGTATGATGACATTGATGTGTTTCATGTGTTGAATGCTAAAATGACTAGAATATGACATGATTCCATCTGTAGTAAGGACTAGGAAAGAATACTTTAGTGGAGAACATAATCTTATGCTAAAATCTTTTCCAAATAAAAAAATATTTTAAATACGTATAAGAATTAAATTGCATGTCTCATTTTCAATTTTCAAACCAAATTTAAAAAAAAAAAATGAC
>MUZC01000006.1:619540-631701 GCA_002072015.1 Radix auricularia
AGAAATAAATAAAAAATGAATAGAAAATTATATTTTATAACCAAAAAGAATAATAAAAATCTTTTTAAAAATTTATTTTAAAAAATATAGTAAAATAACTGCCATTTAGAGATAGAGACAAATTCTAAAACTAAAAGTAATTTAACACACATTTCTCAGATTATTTTTCAAATTTTAAAAGTATGGGAACCTACAAGACACAAAATAAAAAAACCCCACACTTATTCACTTGCCGATTCCTTGTAACAGTATGGATAATTTACACCATTCACCAAAAAGTGGAGCCTATTATTGACTGTCAAAAAGTATTCTGTCTTTTAATGAGCACTTTTCCAGTGATTTTGAAATATTTAATATGACTTGCGTGTGACATTACACTTAAAGCATGTTTTTCTCTTCTTGGCCAATCAATCACTATAATTTTGTCATGACCATAATTTGGCCATCAGCCAATAACAAGAAATAATTGGTTTTGTAGTCAAAATATACTTTTCAATCTGGAAATATTTATTAGTGTGCAACAAGGAAAATAAATGCACATAATCTCAATATTGAGATATATTAAAACAAATAGATTTTTAAATAATTTATAATAAGCACTAGAATTCTGGGTAAGATAATAAATACAACATTGCTTTTAAAAACAACAGGAATACTTTTGATATGTATTGCCTCTTTCCAAAGATGTGCACCTCCTCTTTCTGTACATAACAAATAGCTAAATCGATTCATGGTTAAAATTTATATTAAATATTTTTTTATATCTACATTTAAAAGAAATCAGACATTTTTGTGTACAGTCTTACTTGGTTTCTGGTTTAATCCGGTCTTAAAAAATTAAGTTGTTAGTAATGAATGATTTTAAAAATATTTTCCTTTCTGGGTACTATTATTTTCATTTTTTCCATTAAGTGGTTTACAGACTGCCACAAATCATTCATAATAACCAGGAATCTTTATAAGCTAGAAATAAGCTTAATTATTAAGCTAAGTAATACTTATGCTCTATAATATTAAAAGTGTATTTAAAAGAATAATCACAAAATGGTGTAAGCAAATTATTTTCTTAAGAAATGTAGGAATTGACCCCCTGCAGATGGATGTAAATTTTTTCAGATTCACTTTGGTGGACAATAATAAACAATAAAAATAAAGACTTTGATGTAGACAGTACTCGAATTTATGATTTAGAAAATGAAAACCAATGATGTAGTGCTTCAATTAAAATTCCATATTAAATAATGCTGTAGCGAGCACAAATAAATCAATGACAATGTGAGAAAATGAATAAATATAAATAATCTCGCCTAGAATATATTTTACAATTTTAATTCTTAAATGTCATTTATCTGCCACAAATTTTGATACATAAAAATATATATATGTATATAGAAAAATCACACGGACAGCTTAAAGTGAAATGGAATGTTGGTTCGAGGCTATGACTATAGACAGAAGCCACAGAAAGAGACACCGACCTATACAGATGCCGTTGATTGTTACTCCGGTGCACGTGAACATCTGCTCCCTGCCAAGGCTGCTTCCTTGTGAGCCGTTGCGCTTCATGTGGTGGCTGGAGGTGCCCATCATGACCAGCGTCCACTCTTTCAGCTCGGCTGGAAGTACAAAAAAAAGTAAGAGCAAGGGTTCATCGTGATTGTTATGCGGGCTGGGTTCTGAGCTCTGCATTCCACAAACCAACTTGTAGGTTTAGTAATACCAATAAAGGATCCCGCACCCCCTACCAACCGAAGGTTCCTAACAGAAAGACAAATGTTCCTTTGCTGATGATTTATTTAGTCAGGGAATAGAGTAAGTTACATCCAAAAGTTAAAGATAAAAAGAAAAGAAGAATATGTTCTAGCTGACAGGAACACCCTTGAGCTTCAGATTTATCATGAGTTATCTCCTCCCCTTGGCAGACTTGGACAAAAGTTCAATTAAATTTTTTTTTAAAAATGTGTGCTGAGACTACATAATTTGGGTGCCCCTTAAATATAAAATTCTTATACAAAATTAAAAATAACAACTGATAGCAACCAATATTTCCATGGGACATAACACATTATAGCTTGAGTTTTTAAATGATTGATTTACAATTATCACTGAGATCAAAAATATATTTTTTTAGAGGCTGCAAAGAGTTGGCCAACCAATCAGATTCGACCTTAAATCAAGTGTTGACATTTTGGCTCCTTTCCCATTTACACTTTAATGATGCCCCACTACCTCTGAATGATGAATTACATTTAGTTTGTTACACTAAAAAATCCAAAAAGGATAAAGTCGATGATGATGAACAATAACTAAATTCAAATTATGTTAAAACCAGGACATTTTTCTGAATGAAAAACAACACCAACATATTACAAAGATTATTCTGTCCTGTCCTTTCTTTGTTTGAGACTCTCCACTATTAGGAATAATAACATCGTGGGAATCACAGTAGAATGCCGGAATTACAATATGAAAAAAAACCCAACCTAACATCGACCTGCAAAAAACATTAATGGCTAATCTGTTATTTAGCATTTTAAAGAAACTATTACAGTTTGTATATGTTTATAAACAGATACATAATTCAATACATCACATACTAAAGAAAATAAATACACTAAACTATCTCAAAAATGTTTTGGATAGTAAACAGTAAAAAAAAACAAAAAAACAAAAAACAAACACATTTACCATCAGTGAATACATATTTTACAGTAATTGAAACCAAAAATGTTGTGGATGGAAACAATGACAGAATTTAAACAACAATATATTTATATATATATATATATATATATATATTCAAAACTAAATGATACAGTAAACCAATAAATATTGCACTTTCTATACAAATAACCAAATCCTTCAATGATTTTTATGTGTCAAATTAGAAAAAATGGGATCACACAGAAAAATATGAGGTTACCTAATCAATGTTATGATGTCAACTACATTGTGATGATTCTCACCACAGTTCTTGAAATGAGCAAATTTTAGATGATCAAAAGCCACATAGTTATAAAATTAATTGCTATACATTTCAAATAAAAAATTTAAACACAAATAATAAAAAAATGTTGTCCATGCTGATGGCAAGGACTGGTCTTGTTTTAAAATTGTTGAAAGTTTAAAATAAATCACACATTTACGCAGATCATGAAATGGAATCTCGGTTGTTTGATGCAATATTCAACAGATACAAACCAGCCGGTGCTTACTTGGTTTGGAAAAGAAATTGCTAGTATCAGTTTTTCTTTTCATTAAATTAGATCATATTTCATCTAAGCCATTTTTTAAAATTTGAAAACAAGTATCCATTCCTTATTGTTTATTTAGAAATTTTCTTGCTTCTGGTTTTCCAAATGCTTGGCTGTCAATTTTTATATATTTTTTTGGGTTAAAATTTGATCTATGAATTTGTTGTTTGAACTTTTGAAATTTTAAAAATATTTTTTACAATTTAGGACTGAAAAGTCAATGACATTAAGAAAATTTAGAATGAACATTTCTTGTGACAAACAGTGAGAGAGTAAGGAGAGATTTAGAGCACAAAAAATGTTATAGATTGTTAAGCATCATCTTAAAAAAAATACATGCACAATGCACCTTTGTGCATTTGTTATTATTAATAAAAAAATTGTGAACTGGAAAGTTTAGAAATGTTTCTTTAAAAACTCTTTTTTAGTTATTGCCACAGAGCTTTGCAAAATATTTTTTGAGGTTACATAAATGGACTCCTAATGTGTCAGTTGCTTTAGTAAATTTAGAATTGGTTAAATAACAATACACTATTTTCTTTTAAAATAGACAATAATATTATAAAACATTAAGTATAAATTTCTTTGGGATTATATTAATTTTTTTATTTTTAAACAAAATTTAAAAGTTGACAAGATTAGAAGAGTGAAGCTACCAAGGGAAAAAAGAAGGAGATAAAAATATGCTTATTTTGTTATATTTTATCATTGTTTAAGCTTAAATGAGAAAAATAACATGAGAAAAACGGAAAAGAGAGATACAGAGCATCCACAAAAGAAGTTACTTCATAAACAGATGGCAAAAAATATATGAGATCATTGTGAAAATATTAATAGCAACCAAGCAGTGAATGCACAAAATTGGGGTGAGTTGAAAAAAAACTCAAAGAAAATAAAGCTTTGTTTAATAAAGGAGGTACAATGCAATGAATCTTATTTACAGACAAATATTAACAGAAAACAGAGAGAAATGTGTGTTGGGGGGGGGGGAGACAAAACTACAGAGTTACAACATCTACTACCACTAAATAATCCTGGGTTACAGGTTAAAGGTTAGTTATTGTTAATAAGCTTGCTTGCCTGGGGTTAGTTGGGGGCGCTTCTTGCGCATGTACTGAATGGCAGATACGTTGGACTTTTTGGCTAGGGTTTCATAAACGCACGTATGCTCTGGGTGGTTGTGACGATGCTGGAGGTCAGACGAGTGTGCGTGGTTAGGCTGGGATGCATAAGCTGGGTAAAAAGTTTCCCAAAAGTAAAAGGAGTTGAGGTTCTTACGCGGGGTGTTGGAGGTAATGGGGGTGGCCTGCTGGCGGTTCTGGTGGCCCGACCACGGGTAAGGGTGGTGCTGCCCCCCGTGGTAAGGGACGGTGGTGGTGCTTGTGGTGGTGGTGCTTGTGGTGACAGGGGTGGTGTCCTGGTCATAGTCGCCTTCGCCCTCGTAATCATTGACCCTGGCGGGGCCCTTTGTTTCTGGGTGACTCCTAACGGGGCCGTACTCATAATAGGTGCTTCGTATAGATGTCGGGCTCTTGCGCGGGGGCGAGTCTGTGCCGTACAGGACTAGGACCCAGTCTCGGAGCTTGACAGAACGAGCTGAAAAAAACAAAAGATAAAGAGAAAAGACACACAAGATAAAACAGATGAGTAACAGAGGTTTTCAACACATAACAATATCTCACGCCAACAGACAGGTTTACAGGATACAACACAGCATTAGACCCAATGCACAAACACAATACTTAAGATTTTTTTTTCATGAACAGTCATAACAATCTTTGAAAGTTAAACCTTGAGAAAAAATTCAACCAGGTAAAATTAAAGAAATAAAAATCCTGCAGGTTTCAGCTTGGATAAAAATTTATTATTGAAAATGAATACTCTTGTAGTCTGACAATGTTAATTCCACCCCCCTCACCTCATAACGAGAAATTGACATGTTGAAATATTTTCCCTTGCACTTGGACCACATGCCCCCAAAAAGATGCTATTTTAAACCTGACAGGACTTCACTTACACCAGTGATTCAAATTTCACATCAATACACTACATCAAGGCTCAGAATGAAAATAATAACCTTTCCCCTGTTTACAAATACAAGAGCCGATTGGACTGCAGAGCCCAAGTTATCTTGTACTCTGAAAGACAGGAATGCAACTTTTGTGTGTGTGATCTTGTCTCGGTTCCATAAAATAAAAGGCAACATCAGCCTTCTCACAGCACACATTTATTGCAGGATGGGGCGGATAATAGCAGTTAACCAGTTCATGTGTCTCTAGGTCTAGACTAGGCATGCATCTATTTTGACTAGGAACAGATATTTTCCAGGGAGCTTATCCCCGATAGGAAATTTAAGTACAGCGTATGCAAAGAATTTTTCATTAATTTCTTTTCAACTGTAGTGGAAAAAAATACCAAAAAAACCCCCTGAGTAGTTCTTTCACAACGCTGGAGTTTTGTTTCTTCTTTTTCTCTGCTACATACGCTGCCATGACGTGTATAACACAGTATTTATCTTCTAATTAAAAAATGAGAAGCATCTCTTTCTTAAAGCTTGTTATAAATTATGCACTTTGATTTAACAACAAATTCTAATAGAGGTAAAATTGGACTGCAAGTTTAGATATTAAGCATTGAAAATTATCTACACTATCAAATCTTCAACTAGAGACAAGCACATGCACACAGGAAAGAAGTTATTTTTTTATTGTTCTATCGAGACTATCCTTGAATTTCACAACAGCTTTTCAAAGTTACTATCTTAAGTATTTCAAAAGCATGGCTTTTTAATTTTTTTTTGTTGAAATTCTAAGATGGACAAATTTAAATCATATTTTTTTTTCTTTTCTGAAGATAGCTTTTATATACATCAGCAGGGATAACCAGCGATCCCGCTCAATGTGATTAGCCACCAGAGTCCTCTTGAAGCTAGGTTGAAAACATGGCAGTAATTGTTATTTGATGGTGGTTCGTTTCATGCAATGCACAATCATGTGACTAGGATTAGAAGATACAATAAAAGGTTTTCATCTCAAGGCATTCTCTGTTGTTTTAAATTCAAGCATGAATGCAATCAACAACTAGCAACACACAAATTTTTCAAATATATTTCTTTAACCAAAATCAAGTCAAGGAACTATTTCAAAGGTTCTTGATAAATTTTTTTTGGATTAAAATATTGGATAATTCAATGGATTTTAGATGTCTTAAAAACATTTTCAATAAGCTGTAAATAAATTGTCATTCATTTATCTTTTTTCATAATATTGAAGAAAAAAACAATACCCTATATGAGTGCCTATCAGTAATTTCAAATTTTCATTTTTTGTGTGCCTATGAATTGTCTGGTTTGTCCTTTCTTATTTACCAAACATTAACAAACTGACCCACTGAAATAATGAATAGTCTTCAACAATTTGAAAGCTAATTATTTATCGGAATTACATTATTCATTATTAAATTTAAATCCTTATCTTCTCTCTGCTTTATATAATAACTCAATAAATTTAATTGTAATAATTCATCTTAATGTTTTGTTACATTACATCTTCAAAACATTAACTGCACGTCTGTTACTCCATAACTCATAACTTACCCCAAAAACAGACAACAGCAAAATTACCAGCCAGAGTGTGCAACCAAAAGCCATGCCATTAAGTTTTTAGCATGCCACAAAACTGCTCTGCAAACAAAATTTGTGTACGACAAAAAAACCCACCCCACCCCAAATATAATCTTTCAATCAAAAGAAAAAAGTAGAGAGGAATGATAACAATAAATATCCATTTACCCCCCTCCACCCCCCGCCCACTTACACATAACAGTTTTATGTTTTAAAGTATATAAATTGCATTTCTTTTTTGTCTGTTTAAATATCTTTAAAAATTCACACCAAATTAAGTTTATTTTAAAATTTCAATCAATATTTTAATGAATGTTTTTTCTTGGTTTAATATATAGTATGACTTTCTAGAATCATGAGCCCAGAAGTATTATTTCATCCATAAATCCGTGCCCTCATAAATTTTAGCTACTATTTATTTCATTTGTTTGTTGATACTGTTATGTCTCTTTGACATGGAAACATACCACACGTAAAGAAATAAATTTCAAATAAATTAAAACAAAAAAGTAATCATTTCCATTTCTTTAATAACCATATGCAAATAAACAAATGAGGTTAGGATTTGAAAGACCGCACATCCAAAATGGGCTATAAATACCAGATTTTTCGGTATTGTTAGCTTCTTTTGGGCCTGAAAGGGTGCGAGGTAATCATCACCAACAAAACATGCTCATGAAAATTTCAAGATGCTTTAAGAATCTGTTAACTAAAAAACATCAACGATTTTCAATTTTTCAGTTTAAATCCTATGTTAACTTCTGCAGACATGCATTTTTCTTCAAGGTAAGTCCAGTGTTGCGAACTTATGGTGCCAATTTTTCCCAGGCAGGAGCAAAAAAATTACCAAATTAGACTACAAATTTCCATCATGCATTAAATTTCATTAAATCCTGTTGGCGAAGTGTGGAAAAAGCCTAGCCAACACGTGAAAAAAACCTAGATCCGAAATAAAAAAACCTAGACATGCTAAAAATAAACAAAATAAAATAAAAATAAACTTTTAAAAAAGCTGATTTAATGATAAGACAGCTGGTTCTAAATTGTTATTGGATTACAAAACATTGATCTGAACAAAACCTACATTTTTTAGTTCAGTGTTTTCATATTTATTTTTATGGCACCCCATCAGCAGATACCACTTGTTGTGCCTGAGATCTTGGCGAAAACATACACCTTTCAATTCCCAAATGATTGTTGGACAACATCCTGGATTGAGGAAGTAGGCAGACATCAACAATTTCAAATGTTTAACTTTGCCAAGTCCGACCCAGCAGGGAAACCTGCCAGGGTCAAAAGGCTGTGAAAATGTTGTGAGTGGAAAACATCACATCACATGGTGGCCGGGGGCCATTGTTGCCATCTCATAGCCAATCTCTCGTGTTCACACTGAGACACATCTTTCCTTTTCATCCTAGTATGTTGCGAAAATTCATCCAAAACTCAAATGCAAAATTCTCTTTAAAAATCAAATGTTAAGGAATAAGCTGACAAATAATGAATGTTGGGTTGCGTGATATGCAAGTGGTGTAAATAAAACAGTCTAAATGTTTAGATGATGAGCTTGTCAACATGAACAATTCACTCACTCATAAAAAAAAAGCTTGAGTCACTAACTGATGGTATTTAATTAAATAAAACTCAGCAAACACAAGATGAGGTAAAATAAAATATATTTTAAAAAAATTTATATTCAGGCTGGTGGCATTAGTGCTGATCTTCCACATTGGATTTAAATAAAAAATAATTAAAATTTGCAATACAATTATTCAAAATTTTATGGAGAAAAAATAGAAATAATATATTGATGAAACTAATTTTGGCATGAAATTATATATTTGTTGATGATTAAGTTTATCAGCAAATTTTGAAAAGCCAAAATGTGTGGCGTATTAATGATTTAACCAGTCTGGGAGTCTATATAAAAAAATCATGAAATTCTGATTTAAATTTCAGTCTAGACCACACAGCAGAGAGTAGAGTTCGGAATATCAGTCAAAGGAAAATACAAATTGTTGAGCCAGGGTCCAAAATAAAATAATATTATATAAAAAAAATTTTGTTGCTGAAATGATATCTGCCATTCAATAAGGTGTTGAATAACTTGCATTTATAATGAAACCAAGCACTAGTTTGCCACTAGTTCGTAGATGGGGTCTTTTTCAAACTTATTTCATGCAATTCACTATCTTTGATAAATAAACAAGAAAAGCACTATGTCTACTCACAAAACTAAGTGATTTTATATTACTATAGTCTATAACAAGGTTTGCAAACTTGCATAGGTGAATAAAATATTGTCCCCAGTTGTTGGAAATTTAAATAATAAAAATATATTCAAAAATTACTACAAGTCATGATAGTAAAAGTAACATTTTCCATTTGGCTTTTGTCGTGCTCTATTGCCTAAGCTCTGACAAAGGTTAGTACTAATAAAAGCTTTGAAGAATTGACATGCATAGAATTAACAGAGAGACAAGTTATGTGTTAAAAATGCAGGGTGTACAGTTAATGAAAATGATGACACATTAGTAAACTTTACAGAAAGAAAAACATTTTTATAAATTATGAAAAAATAAAAGATATTAAAATGTGTATAAAATATTTGTTTAAAAAAAAAAAAAAAAAAAAAAAATTTAACACAATTGTATTCCCTCAGGTCAGGAACACAAGTAACAAAAAGCTTGAAATGATTCAGGTGCTGATGTTTTTTTAACAAATGGAACATTCTATGGAAATAATAAGATGGCTGAAAATCAAACTTATCAACAACACAATAAAGAACAAGGTGGAATAAAATGGTTAGCTAAAAAACGTTCATGGTAAATAGGTGACATGAAAAAATAAAAAGAGGATTTCCAAAAATATAATAAAATTAAATCAAAATATTTATTCAACAATGTGCCCTGACTGTTAACAGATAAAGTTTGGAAATGAAAAATAATGTGCATGACATGGCTCACTCTGTGACTTCAGAAAGAAAAAAAAACCCGGCATGTAACACTTTGGGTTATTTTATTAGTCCAATAAAATATAAACTCTTAACAGTTTAAAAACCAGCTTTAAATGTTTGAAAAAAAAAAAGGCTTAAAAACTGGCATATTATGTTTAAAACAAATATAAGTAAATGTCATTTGACGTTGGTAAATTGTAAGTAAATTATTCATTGCAAAATTATCGTCACAAAGTCTTCCAGCCATCAGTGTGCTCAAAAATGAAAATCAAATGACAGCCACACACCACACCCAACTAGAGAAACAACACACCCAACAGCTCTGATGAGCCAACAAGTTTTTTTGTGTACTCACAAGAGCTGGCTCCGTTCTCAATCTCCAGCGTCCACTGACCCTTTGCGGCCTCCCCCCAGTTGTGAGTGGTCATGAAAGCCCAGTTGTTGAAGCCCTCCCGTGACACGTCCCGCGTTCGCTTGGCCAGCAGGGTGGAGCGTGTCACAGACGGGGATGAGAGGAAGATGCGAATTTCCCCGCGCCTCGAAGAGGTCATTGTGATCCGGGCCTGGACGTGCTCGAGGTACTTGACGTGGTTGACGGTGCCCTCACAGCCGTCAGTGTAGAGGGGCACTGACACCCGGCTGTTTGCATAAATTGTGCGGCTGCTTGGGAAAAAAAATTCAGGAATCATTTTTATTGTTGATTATTTTTTAAAGTCAATGCTCTCAAGCCTTTCAGAAAAAGGTTCACAATTGCAGCAAAGGTGATGAAAAAACAAACGAATGGTTCAATTAATCAAGTTTGGGTATTGGAATATGTAAAATCTTAAAAAATAACTTAATTGATCTAAGCCAGGGGTCTCCAAACTTTTCTGCCAAAGGGCCGCATTAACTGTCAAACAGTAGTTTGGGGGCCGACCACTAACCCCCAACTACTAAGTTTTGTGGTAAACTTAAGATAAAAATAGTATCTTTTTTTTTGGATTAAAAGGTCTCCGGGGTCCAGATGAGAGGGCCTTGCATCTGGCCCGCAGGCCGTAGTTTGGAGACCCCTGATCTAAGAGAAAATCTCTTCTATATGCATTAGGCTTAATTCTATTAACAATACATGGTTCTTTTATTTAAAAAAAATAAAAAAGTATTTTTACATGACCAGTTAGAGCACAGAATATTTGATGGCATCAGCAGAAAGAAAACAAGAAGCAAGATCAGACCAACAATTGGCTCTACCCAACAAATGTTAATAAGGCCCCTGATATATAATATCTTATTAATATATACAATAAAAACACACTAAAAATTTAAATGATTTGGCTAAAGATCTTTTAAAAAATAGCTAATCAATATGACAACAAAAGCTCACTTCTAATATTAGTTTAAATGATGCACCCATTATTTTCCTTATTTTATAAGATCAACAACAAAATTAAATCTTTAAAGGTTAAACACTTAAACATGATGGATGAAAGGTAAAATTAAGAAACACTCATACCCTATGGGTTAAAGGTTAAATTAAGTAAAACCTATATCCAATGGCTAAAGGTTAAATTAAGTTACACTATTCCCAATGGCGACTGGACAGCAAAGTCAATGCGATCACCTCACAAGTTGAGGGGCATGAGATCGAGCGCACGTAACAGCAAGTCCTCCGCTGATCTACAGAGGAATAGGATGCACAGACACACGTCCCCAATGGGTTAAAGGTTAAATGAAGTAACAATTCAAAGGCTGTACCCTACCTGTTGTGATCTAGTGAGCGTATCTCACAAATGTGCTGGGCTGGGACGGTGGTCCAGTTCCGTGCCAGGGACACCATGGCTGCTGCATCCATCAGACCAAACCCAAAAGAATGGCTGACTGTTGAGGGAAGAGATATGGCTCAAAAATTATTGTAAAAAATGGAATAAAATAATTTTAAGTTCATTTCTTCAGCTCAAGTTGACGGAGTTTGGATATTTTAAAATACTAAGGCTTAAATTTATCCTGATTTATATAAATTACTGATAAAATATCTGAAGAATTTATCAATAAAAATGAATGGAGACTAACTATCTTAAGGTTTTCTCTTTAATCATAAACTTAACAGAAAAAAGCCTTTGGAAAAATTAATAATAATTTAAATAAGAAAAATGTTCTTAAAATTACCTTGCGCACTGGGTACAGCAAATACATTTATATTTATGCAAAGATTAAAACTTACAATTAACGATCACAACAAATAGGGGAGCAGTGCAATATACACAAGTGTGTATATGAGGAAAAACACTCTCACTACACACCACAAACTTCAGACAGAAACATCCTTCATAAACACCTTTCTCCCACTACACACCAC
>MUZC01000073.1:6684-40147 GCA_002072015.1 Radix auricularia
GGGGGAGGGAATAAAAATTGTCCAAAATTACTTGACATCATTTATGGACAGGCCCTAAATTTTCAAACAAACAATGATAGTGGGGTTTAGCTTCTATTTGGTGTTCTTTATTATCATTGTATCAAGTGGCGAGACCAGCCACTTAGGCTGAATCCTGGAATACCTAAAACCCTGTCTCTGGATTGTATAGACGTACATTATCTTATATATTACAGACGCTCCTTTTGTACAGAAGATTATTGCGTCCTACGTATATCTATGGTTTTTGTTTAGTCCTCTATTCTTGTTAGATTTTTAAATGATGTTAAAGTGTTGGCTTTCCTGGTTTCTTCAGACAACCCATGCCATGCCCGAATACCGGACGGGAAGAAAGAAAACGTGTATGTGTTTATTCTTACATACGGGATAAGAAAGGTGTTTTTATCCTTATGTCTGTCTGAGGGTTGTATTAAGTTATCTTTGTGTTGTATTTCTAAATTGGAGTTAATTGCTTTTTGTATAATTACTAATTTACTCTTGGTTCTTCTATTTTCTAGTGTTTCCAGGTTTAATGATTTAACTAATGGTGTTACTCTTGTGAGTTTTGAATATTCTCCTGCAATTAACCTGGCAGCGCTTTTTTAATTTGTTATAGTTTACCAATCTTTTCTTTGGTGGATGGGTCCCATACAGAACATGCATATTCTAGTATACGTCTCACCAGGATGAGGTAGCATTTTAGTTTTATATCTTTACTACATTTGTAAAAGTTTCTTTTTTATAAAACCTAAGGTTTTGTTTGATTTTTTAAATAACTTAATTGACATGAGGATTCCATGATAGTTTCCATTGACATGTGCCCCGATATCGCCAGCATCCACAGTAACATAGATTTCGAATTCGTTATCAGTTCTAAAAATCTGTCTCTAATTAATGCCTTTATTATCCAACTTAACAACAGCTGCAGAAAATGTGGAACATGTGCTTCAAAACTGCCCTCTGTACCACTATACCTGAACAGCCATATGGCCCCAGGAAGCTACCCTCGGGGACAAACTATATGGTGGACTCAACCAATTTACAGCCACAGCGCAGTTTATCACAGATATAGGGATTGTTGTCTAAATCCTCCTTCAATAGATTTATGAGAATGAAGAAGAACCAACTAAACGACACCATATCTACATAATAAAAAAAATTATTGAAGGGTTTGAATAATCATTACAATTGTTATTAAGTAATTGTAAGATTTATTGATGTTGACACCCCCTCCCGGGCCTACCCCAACATTAATAAAAGCATTCCATATAAAAGGGAAATCAAAATTATGTATTTATTTATTTTAAAACTTAAACCCCATTAATTAAATCCCCTTATCAACATCTTTTAAACGTTTAAATTAACCCCCCTCCCATCGGGCAACACGCCACAGCAACAGCAGATTTTGAAATATGAAGTCAATTTATATGAGTTATTATATTTGTGTGTGTGTGTTTATTTGTGTGTAGGCCTATATGTGTGGTGCTGTTTAACATCATATATTATATATATCGGATTGACCATTCATAATTTATAAATAATTGCATACCTAACATTACAAAGATTTTTTTTGGGGGGGTAAATATAGGCGTATTGATTTATAACAAATTACTAGCATTTTTTTTTAATCTGTCAAATTTTTTAATATAATCATATCGTTTGCGTTTTTTTGGGGTTTCCCCCCCCCCCCCCTGAAGTAAAAATGCCTTATCAATCAATTTTTAATGGAGGATTTTGGTTTTAGTCCATCCGCATTAAATCGGAAGTGAGAAGTGGGAGGGGAAGCTACTTCAAAAATATAATCATAATAATAAATATACCAAACTAAGAAGTCACTTGACCAGCTCTGATAGTCCTTATATCTATATAAAGTCAGAGATTTCATAATAAAGAACTTTAGCTCTAGCTAGAAGATGGCCTTACTCGGGGAAAAGCCTCTGGATACGGAAAATAGGGATGCAGTTACAAGGGGGTTAGTCGACTTATTAAAGCCAGCGGTAGACGAAATTGATGAACGAGTTAAAGGCGTAAGGTAAGACGGTAAGAGTAAGAAGATGTAATGTAAGTATTAGCATTAGACTTAGTTTTGTAAGTTTAAGGCACATTCTTCTTGTTATGACAACTTACTATTTGGTTATCAACCGTGGCAAAAGGATTACGTATCCAGTCATACGTTTCTATGTTTATTGATGGAAAATAAAATTCAATCTTTTCTTCTTATAAAGTTAAATGCTCTGCTACTGCTGAAATAATTTCGTCGGTAGTGTTATCATTAAGAGAAGGAAAGATATCTACTTTCTTTTTCTCCAACAAACGATTTTTCCAAAAAATAACTTTTTTCCAAAAGGCTGTCAATTTGTCGGTCGATGTTAAAAATTTTTCTTTTCTTCTTTGAAGGCTGGTATTAACACAATTTTAATAATAAAAAATATCAGCTAAATATGCCTATTTAGCACACCAAATGCCATTTTGAAGATATTCCACAAAATCATCCATATTTTCATTTTAGAAAAAGGTCATCAATTCATCCTTCAGTTCTAAGAAACGAAGTAACACTTTTCCTCTGGATAACCATCTCACTTCAGAATGCAAAAGCAAAGATTTGTACTTGGCTTCCATAGAGATGCAAAGATTTTTAAAGACATGCATTTTCAAAGGTCTTGATTTTATGAAGTTTACCATATTTACAACTTTGTCTAGCACAGGTTTTAATGCTACTGGTAATGTTTTGGACACCAGAGATTCTCTGTGCAAAAACCAGTGAGTAGATATAATATTGGCGTTTCTTTTCTTGGCGAGAGTCATAAACCCTTTTAATGAGCCTACCATTGATGGAGCACCGTCCGTACAAATTCCCACACACAACTCCCATGATATTTTGAATTGTTCGAAATAGGAAGAAATAGAATCAAAGACATCTTGTCCTGTCGAATGTTCAGTAAGCTCAAGACAGCATAGAAATTGATTCACTATTTCTTTTTCATGAATGAAACAAACGAACCCTAGTATATCAGTTTTCCACTTATGTCAGTGGAATCGTCAATTTGCAGAGCAAAATGCTGTTTGCAAAGCTTATCGGCAACTGTTTTCTCGATATCATCTGACATATTTTAAATTCTTTCTTTTATTGTATCATTTGAACGAGGAATTTTCATTATTTCCTTTGTTGCCTCATCGCCAAACATAATTTTAACCATTTCACAACATGCAGGTATAATTAAAGACTCTGCTATAGTATGTGGTTTTAGCTGAACAGCAATCATTTCAGCAACCTTAATTTTCACAGTTTTTTTTCAAAATATTTTACTGGTTTAGCTTGCATATCTAACAATCGTTTGAAATAATCTTTAGTTTTTGTAGCAAAATTTTCAGAATGAAGCTATAGCTTTAAGATCTAGTTGTTTGAAAAGGCCTTGAAAAAATGTAATTTATTGATACCAAATTAATGGTTTTAGGTTATTTCTAAAGAAAGTTATGATTTTTTTAGAGAATTATTTTGGGATAACTCTGCTAATTGAAACATATAAGAAAATATAAAATGGACTGAAGTGAAAACTGAGCAGTGAGACTGAGACAGCTGTTTAAATATAGCAGTTATTTAAAGTTATTTCAGAAATGACTGAAGATAACCATAACAAACCATATATTTCTTTGAAACGCTGGTGGAGGTTTCTTGAGTGTATGTTGTAATAGTTAATAGTAGGGAGATTTTATACTTCATAAGTAATACCTAAATGATAAAAGTGTGTTGTCTCTATGAAAGCTTTTGTATACTGTAGTATAAAAGCCATGATATTTTTTTTTCACAGTTAAACTCATTAGTCTCATCTCACAGGTGTCTTTAATGCTATGTTCATCAATGATTTGTTTTATAACTTCCTGAAGGCTATAATTGTTTGTTTTTAGAAACACTTTTCAAAAATGCTGTGTTTTTAAAAGGATAAGCTAGTGATGAGTTTAAGTTTATGGCACCAAGGCATTAATCTGCAAAGTTAAAGATATTACAATGTAAATAACTCTAACCCTCGTAGAGTCAAAGTTGTCATTTAAATTGCACATGTTAGTTTAAAATAATCAGTAGTGTCCTGAGACCTCTAAATCTCTTCTATAATTTTTAAGGAAAAAAAAAAGATATGATTTTGGAAATAGTATTTGTTACTTACTATGTCCCATTTTTTTCGGCCTGTCTAGACCTTTTTTCTGTAATTTTTTTTTTTGCAAGCCTAACATATTGTTTTTATATTTCTTAACACTTCTTAGAGAAAGTCAAGTTGAACTGAGACATCAGATTGATACTCTTTGTGAAGGTAATTATTTAACAAAACCTTCCACAATTTTCATGCATAAAATCTTTTATCAATTTTTTAATCTGTCTCATTCTCCATGTCGACTATTTTTAATTACTGTCTCTGCTAAAATTGTTATGAATACTTGTCATGGATATCAGGACCAACGGATTGGTTTGCCATAAATTTTATAATTTATAGATCTGAAAAGAATCTCAGAGAGTGACCCTGTGCCCCTGGAACTTGAACCCTATGTGAAAAAGTTGAATAGCTCACGCAGGCGTGTAATGCTCGTTAACAGTATTCTTCAGAATGTCCAGGTTAGAATTTTTTTTTTTAAAGAATGCTGAAACTTAAATTTTAATGTTGCTCTTTTAAATTATACAATCTTTTAATTGAATATAATCTGTTAAAAATTATTAGTTATATTAGAGTAAGTGTAATTAAAATTTGTAACTACATGATGTAAAAGTTTTTTAATGTGTTTATATTTAGACATTTGTGCTTTAATGTTCATATTTAGACATTTGTGCTTTATCTATGAGAAATTACTACTACTTTACCTATTGTGTTCAACAGGATCGGCTCAACAAACTCCATAATAACATATCTAAGGAAACGGCACGAAGAAAGACAATGCTTGACCCATCTTCTCCTACACACCAAAAATGAGAAATTTGTGTTTAAAAGTTTTTACGATTCTTGAAATAATTGTTTATTTTTTTGTTCCCTGACCAGAATTGTTAGCTATTGTTGATCTTTAAATACAATTTTGCTATGTGATTTGTTTAAATAAAAGTATGTATGAATGTCTAAATTCTATTTTTATGCCCGTTTTAAAAACTCGCTGAGAAACTGCTTATCTGAAGCATGCATGATTGTTAAATATCTACAAATTTGAATTTGATCCTTAAAAAATACTGTTTTTAATTATACAATTTTCTGGTGTAAAAGTTCTCGTTTGGAAGTTTTAAGCTGTGTTTAAAAAAAAACATATGGTTAATGCTTAGTACTATTAGTATGTGCCAAAGCCATCTCAAGGTAACTGTTACTTTTTAAACTTCTGCATTGAAAAATGTATTGCATGTTAGATCTTTTCACAGTATTGTACCTGACAATTTTTAATTAGAACAACTGTAATCCACTCTTAAATAAAAAGCTATAAATCTTCAATAAAATAGCTAAATTATTTTGGAAGTCATTTTTGAAATTTCAAACACTGAATTCACTTTCAGTATATTTTGAAATAAGTACATTTTAAATAAGTAGATTAAATATTGTAACTTACATTTTTTGCAATGTAATAAGTAATAGATGTTTATGTGTTCTAGTCTAAATGGCAACATTCCTGAATTAAGCAGTCACTCTTACATTATAAGTTATGCATATGACTAAAATAACTAACTATAATTTTTTTTTTATTCCTTGCCTCCAACCTAAACAAGTTGAAAATTTTAAAAAATCATCTTTTATTCATTGTGCTAAGAAAAAAAAAAGGATTACATTTAAAGAGAGTTTTCCTTTTCTTTGCAATAAGTGTATTGGATTGTTTCCTCAATGCACTTGTTATCTAAGTAAACTTGTTACTGAAGTTCTGTGTTGAAGTCAGTTATGCATCATTTTTAAAAATAAATTTCTCAGTAATTTTTGAATAATGTTTTTTAAAGTTTCCATTGGGAACAATTGTAAAACTGAAAGAACAGATTTGTGTAAACAGTAGTAGTTTGGTTTATGTTTTTAAATCACAAACGGTAACAATTAAAATCTCCTTGATTACCTGAGCAGAAGATGGTCTACAGGTAAAAACACATCATGAAACAAGAATGATATAGTTGTAATTCTTGTGATATTTCCTACATGTTTTTATTCTTTTGTTGCTCTGAGTTTAGTTCTTTTTGCTGCCTTCAATTTTAAAATAAAGGCTACTTACAGATAAATGTGTTTTTTAAAGTGTTTCTTTATACCATGTTTAAATTAAAACATGTCTCCAGTTGGAGATAACTACAAACCCAGTAAGAGCAAATACCAAAATGTTATACCTAAAACTACATTAATGAGCAGGGTTGCATGAAATGCACCTAATCTTTGATAAATTTATTTCCTGTTTAAGAAAGCTTTCCACTGTAAAATAAAACCAGGGATAAATATTTATAAAAATGGATCCTTTCGAGTTTTTTTATTATGTGAAATAAAAAAGAAATTCTTCGAAACACTTTTTACCCTTTAAAAATTACAAACACTTACTTTTGGAAACATTCTTAAATTTTATTTCATATTGCTGAATCTTGTATAAATCATACCTGAAATGCAGTGCTCTTTAAACTCCATTAACAATTTCAACACAAGTTTTTTGACGACTGACTTTTGAAGAAACAAACTCAAAATAAGGATAATGTTTTTATAAATAATTGAAAATTTGTTCAATCATATGGTAAGTAATTAGAAAATTTAAAATATTTTTTAGTGCAAGTAATAATATAATCTTCATAAGAAAGCTGTTGTTTTTTTCTTCTAATGAGTTTCTTTCTATTTGAGGTGAGCAGAGTGTTAGACTCTTATTTAGAGGAGTGTCCAATTAGAATTTCTTTACAATTACAATACATAAGTTAGGAGTTAAAGTTGTTTTTAAAAATGGGGTTTTGCAACCAATTTATAGATGATGACAGAGTTCTGTCTTAGTTAATAAAAACTTTCAGTGTGACTGGGAAACAGAGATGAATGTAAAACTTAATCACGAATATCAAGACTCTCCGATCCATCTCTGAAACACAACACCGTCCACTAAAACCTAAAAACTTTCAGTGTGACTAGGAAACAAAGAAGAATATAAAACTTAATCACGAATATCAAGACTCTCTGATCCATCTCTGAAACACAAGAGCGTCCACTAAAAACTTTCCAATTAATTAAAAAACTAAACAAAAATGTACAAACCAATGGATTATTGGGATGATACTTTCAACAAGAATAGAACAAATTTTATTATTTCTTTGATGAAAGTGTTTCAAACCTTTTGTAGTAGCAATATGAAAGAAAATTTTATTGGTAACATTTTTGAAAATCTAATATTCATGAAGAAGTTTGAAATAAAAAAAAAACTCAACCACTTGACAACATGATTATTCTACATCTAACACAAAAGAACTTAGCCACTGTCAATATAATGCCTGATTTTTTAGCAACAAAATTTGCTTTACAAGAAATTATCTTTGGACCACTTTTGCAGCTGCAATTTATTGAGTCTTGAAAGTCATTATTAGTCTACAATTTATATTGGCTTTAAAATTCATCTGTTTTTATATTTTGTGGCCCTGGTACAAATTTATGATATATAAACGATGCAGACCCTTATAAAAACCAGTTGAAATGAAACAAATAAAATGCCATTTTTAAAAGCGGACTAACTAAGCCAAAAATATATGTTTGCGGTTTTTTGTAGAGAAAGTATAAAAATATAACAAAAACTGCTTCATTGCAGTGCATGTGTGGTTTATTCCTTTTTTAAATTAAATTTTATAACATTTTTCTTTCCCAAACCGTGTTTTAAAAATATGTCAACAATCCGTAGGTCTAAACCTGACATGGACAGCCCCTCCTTTCTATTGTATTTTTCTTCAGCTCCCTAAATTCTCAAGTTTAAAAAAAAAATAATAATAATAATAATAATTATTATTAAGTCACGTCCTATCTAATTATATATGATTATCTTCCACAATAAACTAAATTGATTTAGAGGGTAAATATTGGTCAATCTTCATACTTCGATGAAATAAGTTCAGATTAAATTACCCCTTTTTTCCCTATATTTACATTAACATGTTTGGCAGAAAGAAATAAAACACAAATGCAAACAACCCAAATTAAAATAATAAAAACAATTACAAATGATCAGTTATCTTTTCCTAGTTCTTACTTTGATGAAAAAAATGAATTTCAGTGTCCCATCAAAGTGTAATAAAATCAGAACATTTTGTCAACATTTTTAATTATAATAAAATATTTGAAAAAGTTGTCATGTTATAATTTTTACCATAATGCTCTGAAGTGACATAATTTGTTACATTAAAGACTTTTCAAATAGCAAACATAAAATATATTCCATTGACTTCACATGGGACACTGTTGTAAAATAATTATGCTAGGGAAAAAAAATGTATATTACAAATGAATAGATTGAGTATAATTTTGAATGCATGTTTCAATCACATCACAGTAGATGAGCTGTCAATAGAACACAACCAACTGCTCCATTTTCTGTACAAAACAAGAAAACCAAAAACACCACTTTAAGAAATAAGTTGAATTAAAATATGCTTCTAAAAAAATGAATTAGTTTAACATTTTTTGTCTAAATAGCCAAACAGCATACCTATACTTACATTAATAAAGTACTTTCTTTTTTTTTGGTAATTAGTTGTGGAGCAATTAAAATTGTAAATAATAAACTAATGCAAAGAAAATATTTTACATAGGAGGAAACAGGTAAAACATTTCAAATACAAATTTGCAGTTAAAACCATTTCCCAGTTACAATATTTAATCAAATGGGGCAAAACTATATAATCCTCATGATGTCTAGCAATTAGATCAAGTATTTTTTAATTGTTTGCAGTGGAATGAGGAAATTGGGTTACATTTTTCTGAAATCAATGAACTAAAAATGTATCTTTGTAAAATTGAGCACAATATATTTGAGACATTTTGTTTAAAAAGAAAATATGTAAATGCTTGATCACAACCTGAAAGCAAGTTGTCAAAACTGCTAAGGGAGGTAAAAGCATTACTTCAAAAAAGCAGTGGAACACATGGTTTGAGATTATTTTCTTGACAAAACCTGGGAATGCAACAAGAGACTGGAATAATTAATTATACAAAATTAAATATTGAGAAAAAAATTCTTTAACAACATAAAATTATGACGGCTGAGTGTGTGGGGGAAAAGATGCCAACACACTGCCCGCTGCTTAAGTAGAATAAATTAATGAAAAATTACCCAAGTGTGCTCTTATATTGGACTACGCAGAAAAAAATGTGATAAGTTGTGCCTCTGTGACATGGTTAAAAATAAGTGAACCAATTAACGAAAGATCGAAAATTAACAAAAAAATAACAGAGAGCAGCAAGATCGAAATTAAATTTTGCAGATTAAAAGAATAAAAAATGTTACCTTTAAATACGGATTATTTGAAATAAATTATAATTTGAGATTAATAATATGTTTGACTATGCGTTGATTGCTGTCAGAGTGTGCTTATTTCCGTGATGAAAGGGTTAACACACTGCCTAGGTGTAATCAAAGCAGTACTACAATTTACTCATTAAGATGTAAATCAAAGTTGAAAAGATCGCTATTTCACTGGGATAAACGAGTTTGCTGCAGATTGTGTGATGTCCACCTAAAACAAAGTGATATGTGACAACAGACACATGTGAACCAAAAGTGATACCCATGATATACTTTTTAAATAAAAAAAAATCAAAACTTTGAATCGAGAAAATTTGTTTCTACATAAAATAGCTGATGTAAACCTTCATGTACAAGAATATTAAATGCTAAAAATAAATCGGTGAGATTATAATTATGTCAATAACAAACAGAAAGAAAATGTCTGCCTTGATAATTTCTCCTCACTGAATTCAAGTAGAAGTAGAAAGTTTTTTTAATTTGATTGTTGAAGTTCATAAGTGAGATTTCGGAGCACATATATTTCCCGGTTTTAACATTCATGATAAATGATTCCTTTTAATATTTCATTAAGGAAAAAAAAATTACAATTCCAATCAATAAGTTATTCACATCACAAAAATGTCATCATGATTATAATCACAGAAACTGCCACAAAAACAATATCAACACATTTCCCACAAGACAACGACGATTTCAAGGGGAAAAAAACGATTCGGTTGTTAATCATAATATCCCAACATCTACAACAGTGCTTCTAAAACTTTGACCAAATGAAACTTATTAAATAAAAAAATTATGGCAAATAAAATAACATTTGAAATGATAAAAATTATGGTTATTGTAGATGTTGATTTTAAAATTTAAAAAACTTATTTTTTCTTCAAAAAAATAAGCTCATACAATGTAATGAATTCCTAGATGCATTATTATACAACTGGGAAAAAAATGAAATTTAAAAAAAAATTTTATATGAATTTTTTTCTCTCATTTCATTAATGCCTAAAATGTGGCAAAACCAAAAGATTTTGTATAGTATTATAAATTGAAGTGCCATTTAAAAAAAAATAAAAACTAGGTCTTAACAAGGGAAGATAAGTATTAGCAATTTAATGCCGCCGCCACAGGTGACATCACTTGACCAAAGAAATCCAGGAGGGGGGTAAAATGTCATGTCAGGAGAAGACTACTCTCACTGATTTTCTTTCTCAGGGGATGGCTCCTGCCCATGAGGTTGGCCTGTTATATCCTGCCCCGGTGTCACTGGTGTCTCATCACCACGGAAAAGAGGATTCTTCACTTCCATTTCCCCTGTCTAAACAAAAAATTTAATTCATGAATTGATAAAAACTTTTTTGTCATAAAATTATTGTTTTATGCATGAAAGTGCAGGTATTTTTATGGCAATTTAATTTCATAGATAAACAGCAATCAGCCCATCGGCCACATGTAACTCAGAATGACATGCAGTGAGTTAATGTTCTTAACTATGTAGAAACTTTTAATCGAATTTTCCATACTTAGTATTTCATTGTAACTATAATCCAATTAACAGATTATTGAATAAAATCGTGTCTATCTTTTCCTTATTTTTATATTAAATTTATTAAAAATGTGTAAAACATTTTTATATTAAATTTATTAAAAATGTGTCTAACATTAATAATTGTTATATTGACCCTACAACCCCTCATAAACCTTATTAGGCCCTAAAACAAATTAATTTCTATTATTCTCTATAGTGATCTCTGCAAAAAAGATCTTTCAAACTCATTTTAGATCTTAATGATTAATGTGTGATGGATATTTCTGCAAGTAATATATAATAATTGTCAAAAAGACAAAAGAAGTTTTGACTTAAACACAGGAGCAATGCTCTTTTTAAGCTGCCCGACCATGCACATATCTGACCGACGCTGCGCAGCAGCTTAGAATTACAGCACCGAAAATTTTGTAAAATATGGAGAAAAAAATGGATGCTGTGCAACTTGGTCAAGAACCTTTGAGGGAAAATTGCACAGGAATAAATATTTTTTTATCATTAGTAGTCATGCCCATAAGAAACATTGTTAAGGAATATTCTTATAATAACGTTTCAAAGGAACTTAATGATTTTAATTTATTTGAGATTTACCGGAGCTAATCCTGGACACTCGTAAACAGTATAATCCCCTTCAACATTATCCTCCTCAGAGTCGTCATCAGATGCATCGTGTTTCATGTCACCATTTGCCCTGTCAGACAGAAATAACATGTTAAGATTTGTAAAACATAATTCCTAAAACTATTTGATCTAAAGGTGAGCAAGACATGGACCACCTATACATCCCATTAGTGTGAGCCTAAGAGCTTCCTGCTATGCAACATTGGCATTAAATGGCAGGACAAAGTGCCCAATAGCGGGGTCCTGATGCTCGCCTGCGCACAAAGCTTGTTCTCAGAAGCCTAAGATGGCCATGACATGTAAAAAGAATGAGCCCCAGGGAGCTTCCCCTAGGACAAGCTAATAGGAGAACTAACGTTGCAAAAGACAAAGACATGTGACCCACATCTCCGATAAAAAGATGTCTGTCAGAGAGACATAAGAACAGCAAGCGACTGGGAGCGGGAAGCAGAGTACCAATCCACTTGGCATTCAGCTGTCAAAGAAGGCGTAAAGCTAGCACAGGAGTGCAGGCTGAAGACAAAAGAGCCAGGAGAGTGGCCAGAAAAGTGGGAAGCACAAAACATAAGAGCAAAAGTTGTGATAAAGACTTTCATTAAAATAATAGAACTGATCAGCCACACGAGGAAATGAGACCCAACCCAACGGTGATGCACTATCATCTCATGAGACAGAAGGGTGAAGAAGAAATAATATTTGGAAATTAACAGTAAACAGACCAGATTATAAAAGGAATTGATGATGGAGGTGGATGACCTACTTTTCCATGGCAATCATCTGCTGCTTCTGGTGCTGGTAGTGGTACATCTGGGCACTCTGGGCCAGCTTGCGGTCACCAGGAGAGGGAATCCTTTCCTTAGTGGGTCCTGTCACCCCGTAAGCTGGGTACTCCACATCAGAGGCCGCCTTGGCACTCTTGCGGAACCTGTCAAGTATAACAGAAACTCAATGAACTAAATGTCAATAGGACAACATATCCAAAGCATGTAGGCATGACAACCTGCGGTACTGTTGGAGGTTGGTATTAACTCCCCTGCCAACCACACAATTTAGAAAGTTATAACAAACTAGTTCAAAAGCCTGCTGAAGCTGGCAGAACGAAATCCCACAGAAGGGATAACAAAGATATTAATATCACCAAATACTGCAATAGAAAAAAAAAACACGTGGCCTTTATTGCCATGAAAAGATTACGATATGAACAGAAATAACAAAGAAATGTATGAAATACTGTAATAGAAAATAGCATTTGGCCTATATTGCCATGAACACAATACGATATGAAAATAAATAACAAAGAGATGTACGAAATACTGAAATAGAAAAGAACTTTAAAGAACTTTTATCTTTTATTGCCATGAACACAATACGATATGAACAGCTAAATATGAAAGATTTCCTTGTACACCGTACTTTCTAAAAATCGCCCTGGCATCTTGATAATTTTGGAGCATGTTCCAGGGGCTACCCTGGAAGGATGAAGGAAGTATTAGTGGTTGGCCTGGCATAAGGCCTTGTTGTCTCGCTTCAGTTTGCAAGAAATCCATTAAGCCAGTGTACTTTTCTACCCTTAGTTTTGACTGAGTTTGTCGCACAAAATTGAGTATCTTTCCCTCCGTTTTGATGTAGCTGTCCACAAAATATTAGAGAGTGAGTTTTCCAGCACTCAGGAAAGGATTAAATTCGTCTCTGATGGCTAATCGGTAGCCGTAATACTGCATTTGAGTGACTCTTGTTCTGGGATTTGTGGGTGATGGCCGACGCAAGCTTCTTATACTGGTAGGATTATATTGAAGTGTAATATCTGGTGTCCAGCTTTGTTCCCCATACGGGAATAACACAGGGTAGACCATGGGATCCAAGTTGGGGTCGATAATGCTGATTATTTGTGTTTTACTTGCGTGTGAAATTGTTTTGCAGTGTATTATGATGTCCCGTTCAAGATGAGGTTCTCCATCCGCATTTTGGAAGACGAAAGTCACTTCATTGGACCGTTCTGCATTGTAACGCCTTTGTTCATCGTTTCTATCATGAATGATGGCCAGCGCAAACTTGTAGATAGTGTATTCCGTAAAGCTGCTTCCGCCAGACATTCTTGTTCTACTTCACACAGCATTTTGCATGCATCTGCAAATGGATTGTTGTCGGTCATGAATGAGGTCAGGAGCGCCATGAGATCGCGGTTGCATGTAGAGTTAGGTCACATTTGCATCCTTTGAAGCTTCATCAGGATCAAGGATATACAGCTGAGCAAATTGACGACGATCATCTTTGTCAGGATGCAGGGCCCCAGATCTGTGGTAAATCTGTCCGTGGATGCGAAAGCAGTAGGGCCCGTATCCTGGAGGAGGAGCGACTTTAGCACCCATTGACGCAGAGGCTAAGGCGCTATTAATAGACCTGATGTTGTCCATGAAGTTTTGGGAGTGCTCGTGTTCCCCCGTCATGAGCGTCTTCAGTAAAGGTGATATGCGGATGGGATCTAGCGTCACTTTTACTTTCTGGCAGCACGTGGTAAATAATTTATCCGCAGGATGTTCGCCAGGAAAATGTTTGGCCCCGCAGAATGTGCACAGCAATTGTAAATTGCCACAGAAATGTTGCTTGACGTTGTCATTCATGAAGTCACTTCCGGTGGCTCCATCCAGATGAGGTGCAGGTACTTCCCGGAGTGTAGGTGACCGACGTCGTTTATTAGTGGCTGCTACTTCCCGTCTACTGGACCGTTGTTCGTCGGTATCACTTGCTCTTCGAATGCGATCTTGTTGGTTTCGCGTTTCTCGTCGCCGGGATGCCTCCTCGTGTGTTTCTGTTCTTCTTCGATTCCTGTTATGTTCGTTTCTGCAACGTTTTCTATCGGCTATTTCGGCTTCATCGAATGTTCCTTTTTCGAGGCATAGTTGTGTCGTAGCAACACGCAAAGGTTTGTAAATTTGTGGAGTTGAAGAAGAAATAGTAAAGCAATGCGAACGTGACATTGACGATGGGTACATGCGTAGGAGAACGGTGTCATACCTTGAATGCGGCGCAGCAATGCAGTTGGCAGTGGGTCAAGAACCGAAGACCGACACACCGACATCAACCGGTTGGTGGTGACAAACATCATGATTTATAACGGAGACAAACATGCATAGGCTGGTGGCCGATGAGTGTTTGTGTGTACACAAATGCTGACGTCTCAGGTTCGTGCGTTGTTTCGGTAATTGACGTTCTGAGCTAAAACAATGACATCATCTAATTTTTTTTATGGCGAACATTTTTAATTTATTTATACTAATTTTGCGCGCCTTTTTTGCGCGCCTTTCGAGCACCTTTTCGCGTGCCTTTGGGAGGGGAGACACACGCATACTTAGGGCGATTATGTATTAGATGTAAATTTGTGTCACATTGAGTGTTCAACATTAAATAACTTTTTATTTCTAGATCCTGGAAATTCAGAGGAAAACATGATGGTGGACATTAAAAAAAAAACAAGCAAGTTTGGAAAAGTGTGTGTGTGGGGGGGGGGGAGTATTACACATTTTTGTTATTTATGCCAACAAAAAACAAAAAATTTATTTTGCCCAAGCAAATGTAAATTTTTCAAAATTAGGCACCTGTTATGTTGAAGTATTTAATTTAAATTTCATGGTTTTCTTTTTACCATTGACATAGCTATTAAAGAAACCCTAATAAATTTTATCATTACTAGCTGGTCTGAGAATTCAAAGTTTTCTTAAGAACATAGATTAAATAGAAACAGGAAATCAAACAGTTAGTTGGCTTGATGCACAATGAATTTGTGAGACTAAAAAGGATTACATCTTAAACTTATATTTCAAATAGTTTGTTTTGTTTTTTTATAATTATTTTCTTAATATATTTTTGTAAATAACTCCAATGGTTCAATTTGAATTAGTGTTAAAAGGGGATATTTTCATAGATCAACTTTTAACATTTCAGATATCATTAAAATGCCATCATTTGTATTTCCAAACAATGTGATAAAGTATTGACATTAATAAAAGAAAAGCCACTTAATTTATACCAGAATTGTTGATTCATGATTTTATATTTCCTTTCTGAACTGAGATTAAATGTCACTCATTTGTTTCTCTTCTTGTAAATTTTCGTGGCCAATAGAAATTAATCTGAGTGTTAGTGATAGAACTGGACTTTTAGCAATTAGAACATAGTTAGAAACTTTTTATTAATTCCTTTTTCATGTTTATAAATAAATTGTTACTTAAAAATATCAAAAGCTTCATAGCTTTTTTTTAAAAAGTCCTTTATTACTTATAGTAAACTTGATAAGCCTTAAAATGTAACTTAAAACTACATCAACACTGTTTGTTATTGTTCAAGGCCAGTCACTCTCTGGGTATTGAGTGACTGACTTTTAAATGTTAAAAATGCTTTCAAGACCATTAGCATAGAATATCTTAACCCAATTATTATTATTTTTGCTTTTAGGTTGGGACAAGGAAATTTAAAATTCATGTGCTGTATTTTGTGATACTCAAGAAAAGTATTTATAAATTAATCTTGACATTTAGAAAGCCTGAAGAAAAATAACTCTGAATTGACAGATAAAATTTCCAGTAAGTAATTAACAACTGACTTAGTAAACAGATAAATAAAACCACAATCAATCAAATGAATGAATTCTTTTTGTAGCGTGTAAAACAAATCACCTTTGAAATGTCTCAATAAAAAATCTTAATAACTTATAGCTGCAAGCAAAATTAACATCATCACAATATATTAAAAACAATCAATAATATTACGAAACATTAAGATAAATTTCAATAATACTAATACAGTTTATATAATGCAGACGAAATTAAAGATATACTAGAGCCCTAAAGAGACTGAAAGAAACATGCTGGGGAACCAACCTTTCGAACATTTCAAACTGTATGATTCTTGCCACATTCACCTCTATATAAATGGCCATGTTGCTTTGATTTCTCCACGGTTAAGGTTTAACTATACCTAGCACAGAACCTGACTGTATGAACTGATTCTTTCAATGTTCACACAAGCTATTTACGTCTTTTAATCTTCTCTTTATTAATGCAAACAAGACTGTAATTCCTCAGTAATATAAAAAAAAATGTCACCTTAAAACTTACCATGATTTAAGAGTAATTTTACACACTACAGGTGCCATATTGCACATTCTCAAAATTTATTTACAATAGCAATAGATAAGATTATTTTTATTAAAGCTAGAACACGTTACTAAAGTGTCTGCAAAAATATATCTATATATATACCTCAATATAGGAATACATACTATACGCATTATGCTATAATTTTATTTTTTTAAAAATATTTGGCTTGATAAAGAAACTTTTTAAGTTTTTTGAATTTTTTTATTTGTCAAGCTTAGCATTCGCCTGAAATAGTTTATGTTAAATTATAAGAGTTTAAAAGATAAGAAGTGAATTGTTTAAAAATCTGGTTAAACTGGGCTAAAGGAGAACCTCACAATTTTACACAAATGATCTATCTTTCAAAGCAGTCCTTTCAAAGACTACTGATCAACCTAATCTTCAAAATATGTGCAGTTTTTATCCGTAAACAAAATAAATATAACACTGTTAGCATTAAACTTAAATATCATATGGGACTAAACCACAGTAAGAAAAAAATTATTTATAAGTTAACTAGACACAGTAACTATTCCAAACACTATAAAGTAACCACTATCCTGATCACTAACAGTTCAAGTTGTCTAACACAAGTAGCAGCGCAGAATTATTGAGCACATCACTGGGAATGTATTCAATTGACTTGCAAACTGTTGCAGGCCCCCAAGATATGAATATACCAACTGGGGAGCTGATTCTGTCAGGCTGACCAACATCTGCATCTATAAAATCAATAACACAGTTTAATATGTCACATTCTTTCTGTTGAGTTGTTGATCAGGTAAACTGGTTTGTTTTAGATTAGCAAACATTACTTGATTTAGAAACTGTGCAACCAAGCATAGTTAAATTACAATGCACGTTTAAATGCACATTGTATTTTAGTTTAATGATACAACTACAATAATTTTGGATAGTGTCTGTAGGGGCTAATAATGCGCATTGAGATCCTTCCACACTAAAAGGGATGAGTCACTGTAAAAAAAATTTTTTTTTTTTTTTAAATTTATTTTTCATTTATTTATTTTCAGTTGGGCATTTCATTCTAATAATTTGATGATTTATATAGCGCATTAACCCAGCAAGCAGCTTGGGTCACAGCACTTCACATAAAAATACTAAAGTAGATAAATTTATAAATGCATCCAAAGTAAAACATTTATATCATAAGACAAAATATAATGACATGGTTCACATGAGCTAAGTTTATCATTTAAAGAAATGATTGATCATTGTTTTATTAATGTTGAAAGTAAACTTTGGATTGATGTTTTTTTTTAATGCAGTCTCCTTAAAGTTAACCTCACAATAATGGCGTACTTCTTTATAAATCATTTTTTAAAATGTCTTAGATTGTTATAAAATGAACAAAAAGTATGAAATCATCTAAGTCTTAGTTTGTCATGTGATTAGGTTTATTTTATGTAAAAATAAAAAAATACCCCATTTCAGTCCATGTTGGACTATGGGGAAAGTGAAGTAGAGTTTAAAAGTTTCATTAAGCCACCACTAACTAGCAAGGGATTGTGTGGCTAGCAAGATGCCCTGGGGGCCTTGCCAGCCCCGCCGCTCAACTCTGTGACTCTCTTTTGTCTCGGTTCAGCAGTCCAGCGCGCTATACATATTTATAACACAATTAAAAATCCAAAATTTGATTAATTTATTTATCATCTCTTTCAGGTGTTTCTCAGAATTTGGAACAAGTCATCTGCCTGAAATAAGTTTTTAAAATATCTAGAGGAAAACAGGAAATTCACAGTTGCACAGAGATCCTCAGTTATTTTTGCTATTGGTTAGGATAAATTTAGTAACCAGATGCTGCATGGAGGTAAATCAACATTTGAAAACAGGAAGCAGTTATTGACATTATTTTTATTTTCCACTTACGGGAGACAACAATTAAAGGGAAAAAATTGCAAATTACTTTTATCAGCAAAGTATAGCCAAGATTATTCCCCCTTGACTTAAATACTGCAGATAATTTAGAGCTATAATTTTAATAATACATTTATTTCATGGCAGCAGTGTCGTGAAAAGGAATATGTGCTGTTTGGGCGGCAGCAGCTAATTCTCCATAATACATAACGAGGCTTGCATCACCTCAAAAGAGAGCATTTCAGCTTCTCAAAAACCACAGCACAAAGAAATTTTTTGCAACCTAACCCAAGGTGATGAAAAATCGTCTCTCGAGACAAAAGGATGCTAAAGAAATATCTATTAATAGTTGAGCTTCGAAAAAGTATTCACTATAGGAGAACATATGTGCAAAATAATCAAGTTATGTGTATTCACATGCTTCTTAAGCTTGTAGCACACACATAGGAAGCACGCCTTCTTTATACAAAAGATTTCAAGTTTTAAAAAAATTAATGATGCCTATAAAAAAAATTTAAAATCAAGAAAATACATTCACAAAATAAATTTCTAATAAATAATTATCCTGCATCTGCTATTTAACAAAAGAGATGAAAAACACTATTTTTATGACATTGTATAAATGGATTTATTTCAGCCATTCATTCAGCTGAAGAATTAAAAAGGAACAGGGTGGAGAAAAAAAAACATTTTTAATAAGACATAAGGAATGTGAAATTGTAAAAGGGGGGGTGTTACATTTTCATGGTAATATAATAAAGTAGAATTCTTAAAAAGAATATGTCCTTGTATTGAGCCGGTGATTTTTTTTAACGAAACACCTAAACCCGGAAGCATAACTTTGACATTTGTTATCGAGTAGAAAAATGAATATAACAATATTGAAAAAATTAATTATCATTAAAAAATTAATAATATCTCATTTATTAAAAGAAATTATTTAAAGTGCACTCTTTTAATAATTTAATTAAAAATATTGATAAAAGGAAATTCAAGCGAAATTAAAATTTTAATGGCTCTGACTTGAAGTAATTTTCTGACCTCCATTTAAGCCACATAAAAACAGTAAAAATGGCTGTGTTAAGAATTTAAATTAACTTTATTCTTTCATAATTGCAAAAATTAGCAATATTCTTTTAAACAATTTTTCATACAACTTCCGCACTCAATTCAACTTTAGCCATCATTTACCCTTAGGAGTCATAAAAACATCTTTACATGTTTAAATAGTTGGATGTTCTTATTGTTGGTTCACTAAATCATTTTCTTAACGAACCCAAAGAGATGAAAGAAAGTAATTCTAAATACTGAAACCCTAAAATTAAATTTTGTCTGTATTAATTTACATTTAATAATAATAATAAAATGATAATTTATATAGCGCTGTATCCCAGCAAGGAGCCGGGCTCACAGCGCTTTACATGGAAATAACAATACATATATTAATAAAAGAAACATTCATATCATACGTTAAATGATTATACAATATATTTTTAGCAATTAATTTGTCTTGTTTTTTTAATGACAAAGCCTGTTGAACGAACCTTGTGATCCCTCGGTTCCTCATAACACTGTCACTATAACTGTGAATAACCCTCCTCTCCATTAAACTTTGAGGTTCCCCCTCAACCGTGTGTATTACTTTTGTTACTGATTCTTTATGTAATAAGTGGGAAGCTTCAGTGTTGGACCTTGCATCATTTTTTCTCCCTTTACAAACATCACACAATGTTTGAAACATTCCAACAAAACACATGTTCAAAAGCACCAATGTCCGAGGGTAACTTACAATAAATCTGGCACAGTTAGAAATCCACTGAATTTTACATAGCTAAAACTAATACTTGAAATCATAGTCCACCGAAAAATGGCTTTTCCCTAGAAATGGCGTTACAGAAATTATGCACCAAGCACTTAATTTTCACTTTTTGATAGTAAAAAAAAAATTGTAAAAACTTTCTTTTAGTAACTTGTTTTCTGACTAACACAGGCAAAGCAATGAGGCAATTATTTCTTTTTAAGTCATTAACAGCTATGAACTTAGATTTAATCATAAAAATATTGCAATCGTTATGTAACTAATGTATTTTTCAAATGTGTATCAAATAAAGGAAAGCAATATTTGAAACCAAACTCCTAGTGCTTTCCAAATTATAGCTTTTATGTGGAGTGAAAAAATTTTAAGAAACAAGATTTGAGAAAGAGACAAATGAGACCACCACCATGATCCCCAGTTTGAAATTCTGTCAAGTCCAGGAATCATTCAGGCAAAATGAGATGTTGTAATTGGGGTTCCTCCAGCAAATATGTCACAACCAAAGAACTGACATGTGACCTAAACATTCACAATTCTAAGAGCTGAAAAACTGCTCATTTTTTAATATTTTTTTTAAATTTAATTTTTTTTTGTGATTAATGAATATATGTGATAAATCTTATTGTAAACACAGAAAGAAAGAAATGATCAACTTTAAGTGTCAACAAATTTAGAGAGTTGTGTTTAAATCTAAAAGAGATTTTCTTATATGTTGCATATGTTTATCATATGTTTATCATATGTTTATCAGATGAAAAGAAATTAAGAAAATAAATTACAATAGAATTAAATAGTGTGAAGGGTTGACATTCGCATCTACAAAAATTTACTTGACACAACATACATTGAAAAAATGAACCTAAAAAGGATTACATTTAATTTAAAACTACTAGAAAAATCTATTTTGTATTTCTATTGAGATGAGTAATGCAGCCATGAATCTAGGGAATCTGTCTGGCAGGTTTAAACTATGGTAAAATAGTTGCTACCCCCACCCCAACCTCGACAAAGATTTCTTAAACTTTAACTGTTCCAATGAGTCCAGAGATTACATGATGCATTAAGGTCACCGATGGCCAATTATTATTTTGTTCACCAAGCACTGTCATTGTATGAAAAAAACTGAACTTTATGTAGAGGGGTGGCGTTGATATTTACAATAAGGGAGAAGGAAGTGGAATTTATTACATGCTTGATAAGGAGATCACATTTGGGTTAATGTAATGAAAACTACTAGGAAAGGGTGAAAAATGGTGGTGTAAATACTCACTTGTAATAGCAAACACCAGCAAACATTATTCCTATAAATCCCGTTGAGACAGCCACAGCAATGATGACTGGGGAAGTGAAGGAAATAGAAATAATTATATTTGTTTCATTTCATCATGGATTACAATAATATTTAAGCTTTATTTCATTTTTTTAAAAAAATAACCAAATAAAAATTAATAGGAAAATCAAAAGGGTAATGATTAATGATAAGATAAAACTAGCAACACATTTTTTATTTTAAAAAAAGATTTGTGTTAAAAATCTATCTATCCAAACTAGCAACACATCTTTTACCAGATTTTTATTAGCTTGCTTTTGATTCTGTAAGCAATTTTTTTCTGTCTGCAAAATTTCGCATTTTCCAAAGTAAAATTAACACACTTTTGATGGTCCTAGAGACCTCAAAATTTTACCACAGTTAGATCTTGGATGACAATGCATTGTATCAAAATTTCAGATCTATCGAATGTACTGTAATTAAATTAATGCATTTTTAGTTTATCTCCATATAGGATTTGTATCCGTCTGTTATTGTTGACATCCATGAAGCACGAGAGTTCACCCTGTGACCATATCCCCGTGGTATTAAAACGTTGGGCAGGTGCTAATGAGGTGTTTGGTATAATAAAACAACCCTTAAAAACAAAGTTTTTTACTATAAATCCCTTAAACATGAGACAGAACTACAAGTATTGATTATATTCAAAATCATATGCACTGCGCTACAAAAATTTACAAATTTACAGACTGAACGTGACTAAACTCCCTTTGCTGTAAAATGGGGACGGGTGGGGGTGTGTTCACCCATGGCGAGACTGAACTCCAGCAAACACGTGGATGTCAACAACAACAGACGGTTACCATAAAGTTACAAAGAAATAAACTAAATATGTATTCATTTAATTACGGTACATTCCATCCATCTGAAATTTTGATACAATGCATTGTTAGGTGAAACGAATCTATGTGCACAATTTCAGCTCGATAGGATCACGGGAAGTGTGCCTTTTTTATAGTATTACCGCCCAATGGACCACGACAGAGAGAGACGGCGGTGAAGTTAATATAAGGGATTAAAAAATTAAAGATTTATAATTTTCTATGTTTTTTTAGTGTTGGTGTTTGTCCATATGTTTGTGTTTGTTTGTGTTGGCAATCCATAGTATATGGAAACCAATTAAGCAATTTTTTATTACATGAACTGTCTTATGTACAATAAAAGTAATATAAATAAAGAAATAAATTTTCGATATACACTATGATTTAGACTAAAAGGAAAAAAAATAGAGGTACATGTGCAGTTTACTCATTCTCTCACTTGTAGACCTCTCTTGTGCCTTCTAAATTATAAATCTTTAATTTTTATATCAAACACCTCATTAGCACGTATTATTATTTTATCGGAACTTTTTTTGAAACTTACTTATGAATTGCTTGTCATCAGAGTCAAATATATTCCGTCCTTCTTTTTCCGGTACATCTTGTGCTTGCAACGGAGCTGGGGTGCCCTCAATTCCAAGTGGTAGCGTGCTACTCCCCGACGGGGTTGTGTCTGGCTTTGGTGCATCAGTTTGTTTAGCAGTTGTAGTGGGATTAACGGCGAGATTAACTTCAAAGTTTTGTTCTAAACGACCTGTAACCAAACGCAGAAATGATTTTTTTTTTCAAATTTATGAAAAAGTGAATGAATATACATAAGAAAAGTCACACATTTTTCAAGGCGATAAAACTGTAATGTCACCATAACCTGGTTAGAGAGGAGGAGAGCTGCGGAGGAGGGCTAGCATCCCGGAGAAGGGCTGGGCATCCAAGTTGGGTGGCCAACAGAAACTGGGCATCCAAGTTGGGTGGCCAAAAGAAACTGGGCATCCAAGTTGGGTGGCCAAAAGAAACTGGGCATCCAAGTTGGGTGGCCAAAAGAAACTGGGCATCCAAGTTGGATGGCCAAAAGAAACTGGGCATCCAAGTTGGATGGCCAACAGAAACTGGGCATCCAAGTTGGATGGCCAAAAGAAACTGGGCATCCAAGTTGGATGGCCAACAGAAACTGGGCATCCAAGATGGGTGGCCAAAAGAAACTGGGCATCCAAGTTGGATGGCCAAAAGAAACTGGGCATCAAAGTTGGGTGGCCAAAAGAAACTGGGCATCCAAGTTGGATGGCCAAAAGAAACTGGGCATCCAAGTTGGATGGCCAACAGAAACTGGGCATCCAAGTTGGATGGCCAAAAGAAACTGGGCATCCAAGTTGGGTGGCCAACAGAAACTGGGCATACAAGTTGGATGGCCAACAGAAACTGGGCACTGGTCATCCATCCTGTACACTTGGACCGCCACTAGTTGAGGAACAAGGAATGTAAGGACCAAGCTAAAAACTGGAAAAACTGCCTCCGGTCAGATACAGCTCAGCACAAAGGAACTGCTGCTAGACTCAGCACAGCAGAACTGCTGCTAGACTCAGCACAGGGGAACTGCTGCTAGACTAGACACAGGGGAACTGCTGCTAGACTAGACACAGAGGAACTGCTGCTAGACTAGACACAGGGGAACTGCTGCTAGACAAGACACAGGGGAACTGCTGCTAGACTAGACACAGGGGAACTGCTGCTACATTCAGCACAGGGGAACTGCTGCTAGACTCAGCACAGAGGAACTGCTGCTAGACTAGACACAAAGGAACTGCTGCTAGACTAGACACAGAGGAACTGCTGCTAGACTAGACACAGGGGAACTGCTGCTAGACTAGACACAGGGGAACTGCTGCTAGACTAGACACAGGGGAACTGCTGCTAGACTAGACACAGGGGAACAGCTGCTACATTCAGCACAGGGGGACTGCTGCTAGACTCAGCACAGAGGAACTGCTGCTAGACTAGACACAGGAGAACTGCTGCTAGACTAGACACAGGGGAACTGCTGCTAGACTAGACACAGAGGAACTGCTGCTAGACTAGACACAGACTAGAGACAGAGGAACTGCTGCTAGACTAGACACAGAATAGACACAGAGGAACTGCTGCTAGACTAGACACAGAGGAACTACTGCTAGACTAGACACAGACTAGACACAGAGGAACTGCTGCTAGACTAGACACAGAGGAACTGCTGCTACATTCAGCACAGGGGAACTGCTGCTAGACTCAGCACAGGGGAACTGCTGCTAGACTCAGCACAGGGGAACTGCTGCTAGACTAGACACAGAGGAACTGCTGCTACATTCAGCACAGGGGAACTGCTGCTACATTCAGCACAGGGGAACTGCTGCTACATTCGGCTCAGAGAAACTGCTGCTACATTCAGCACAGAGGAACTACTGCTACATTCAGCACAGGGGAACTTCTGCTATACTTAGCACCGGGGAACTGCTGCTACATTCGGCACAGAGGAACTGCTGCTACATTCAGCACAGGGGAACTTCTGCTATACTTAGCACCGGGGAACTGCTGCTACATTCGGCACAGGGGAACTGCTGCTACATTCAGCACAGGGGAACTTCTGCTATACTTAGCACTTGGAACTGCTGCTACATTCGGCACAGGGGAACTGCTGCTACACTCAGCACAGGGGAACTACTGCTACATTCAGCACAGGGGAACTTCTGCTATACTTAGCACCGGGGAACTGCTGCTACATTCAGCACAGAGGAACTGCTGCTACATTCAGCACAGGGGAACTTCTGCTATACTTAGCACCGGGGAACTGCTGCTACATTCGGCACAGGGGAACTGCTGCTAGACTCAGGCCATGAAAATAAAATAAAATAAAAAATAAAATAAAACAATAAAATAAAGGCAGCTTACAAACAAGGAGACGCACTCATGCTTTCCAGAACGCACTTATGGGGTGCGAAGCTGACGGAAAAATTTAAGACTAAAAATAAAAATCGTTAAGTCTATATGTACATCCTACAGGTATATGCTATCAATGATTGTAAAGAAGAGGACTTCTCCAACAGACTGAGAACCCTTGTCCAAACGTGTCTTATAGGAGCAATGTGGTTTTACTCATGGTCGACCTAAATGCGAAAATAGGCAGCAAAAATAACATATATGAATAATGCATGGGAACAGGGCCTGGGTGTGATGAATATAATGGTGAAAGGCTGGCAGATCTATGTGCTGCAGATGGACTGGTCATCCGTGCAAGCCTCTTCATGCATAGAAATATACACAAGGCGACACGGATATCACCAGATATATCAACGGCTATACCTGTAAATGCGAAAAGTTTAGAAGATTTCTCCAGGATGTTCGGGTAAAAAGAGGGGCAGCTGTAGGCCTCAGACCATTATTTACTGTTTGCCAAACTAAGGCTCAAACTCTAAAACAATTGGACAAGTGAGAGAGCCAAGCTCCAACGTTTTAACGGACATCTCTTGGAAGGCAAACCAAACTAAATGAGTTTAACATAACTGTCACGTGAGAAAAGTGGATGAAAGGAATGCGGTGGTGTGTCAGGGTTGAATGAAGGCCAATGGCCAGTCAGTATAGTATTCACGAGATAAGAGAGACAAGAGACTTGAACTGGTGTTGAGTTGAAAGGGTGAAAGGGGAACACGGACAGGACTCGAGCGACAGTTGGAAATGAGAAGTTGTGAGAGAGAGGTGGAAGCTAATTCCAGAGATTACTGTCGTATATTGTGACATACTTGTATATAGATATTAAATGTTTTGTTATCAAAGAGTTCAATTCCTGACTTCAATGGATGCACTGAATTATTGTGTGAGAGAGGAGATTGTTTGACAAACCCACTAAAGAACGCAAAATAGGCCAATCACGAGAAAGTAAATGAGAAAACAAGGAAATAATCACAACTACCCTAAGCTACAAATACATAAAGCATGGGTTTCTGCTGAAACCATGGGGGGGGGGAATCTGGAAGGCGAATCTAAACAACTAGAGAAGTCAATATGCACATCCTGCAGGCTCCTACCAAGGATAGTAAAGAAGAGGACAAAGAATACTTTCTTTTAGAATAAACTGCGAATCCGGAATGATATCGAAGAGATACTAAAAACTACCGACAGAGAAGTGTTTGGGCCTTAGGCAACAACCACGAAAAGAATGGATTTCTGCTGAAACCAAGGAGGGGGGTGGGGGAGGGCGGAATCTAATAAAGGAAAAAGAAGGCGAATCTAAACAAAACCTTCACCAGAACCCAAAAGGCCAAAGCATCACCGGAATATAGTACACAGAAAAATATAAAGATGTTAAACGTAGTATGAAGAAAGGATAAAAAGAACGACTTAGAAGGATTAGCACATGTTACCATGGAGACTGAAGAACTATTCAATACATCAAAAACGTTTTCTGAAAAGTTCAGCAATCTAGAAGAGACCGGTTTAAACTAAAGATGGGAAATCGATAGCTGCATGATGAAAAGTGAAGGGGGTTGGGGGGGGAGAGAGAATAGAGCAGTTGGAAGAACTCCTCAACCGGCCAGTCCCAAAATACACAAACGCAACATGGGGCCAGCGGGACAAGATCTAGAAATAGATTGCAGCACAACCACAAAACAAGAAATAAGCAGAGAAAATGCAAAATACACAAACAAATTGTGTAATAATGGATTTGAGCTTTATTTTTAAACTAACAGGACAGTCAACTTATGTAAGTACGTACTTTATGTTACAGTTACTGATGCAGGCATTAGCCGAAACGTTCACTATCGTGTTAGTTTAGCACTGGAAGAGACACATTCTTGTGGATGTGGATAGCTTTACACAGCTCGGCAGCATCATTGACAAACAAGGAGGGATAGACGCCGACATAAGAGTGAGAATCGATGCCAGAACAAATGTTCCCTCTCAGGTTCGTTGGTCCGTGTGCAAGTTACAGAAACTCGTGTGCAAATTTTTGCACATATTCCCTTTTTTGTGTAATATTTTACAAAATTTGCTGCGCGTTAACTCTAAACTGCTGCGCGGTATCTGTCAAATAACTGCGCGGCCGCGCAGCCTAATGGAAATATTGGCGACAACTGAATTTAAATAGCTAAGAAAATTCTGGAACATCAGCAACTTGACCCTACAGACCAAGGTCGGGGTATTCAACACCACAGTAAAGCCTGTCTTGCTATTTGGAGCAGAAACATGGCGGACAACAGCAGCCAGTTCCAACAAGCTACAAACGTTTATAAACTCACTCCTCGGAATGATTCTTTGAATCCGCAGGCCCAACGTCATCACCGATGAGGACCTCTGGCAACGTACACAACATGAACTAGTGAAAGATGGAGATGGATTGGCCCAACCTCCAGAAAGTCAACATTCATCATAGTGAGACAAGCCCTCACATGGAACCTTCAGAACATTCAGCATAGTGAGACAAGCCCTCACATGGAACCTTCAGAACATTCAGCATTGTGAGACAAGCCCTCACATGGAACCTTCAGAACATTCAGCATTGTGAAACAAGCACTCATATGGAACCTTCAGAACATTCAGCATTGTGAAACAAGCACTCATACACTCATATGGAACCTTCAGAACATTCAGCATTGTGAAACAAGCACTCATATGGAACCTTCAGAACATTCAGCATAGTGAGACAAGCCCTCACATGGAACCTTCAGCATTGTGAGACAAGCACTCACATGGAACCTTCAGAACATTCAGCATTGTGAGACAAGCACTCATATGGAACCTTCAGAACATTCAGCATAGTGAGACAAGCCCTCACATGGAACCTTCAGAACATTCAGCATAGTGAGACAAGCCCTCACATGGGGCCCCCAGAAAGTCCACATCCAGCATTATGAGACAAGCCCTCCCATGGGGCCCCCAGAAAGTCCACATCCAGCATTATGAGACAAGCCCTCCCATGGGGCCCCCAGAAAGTCCACATCAAGCATTATGAGACAAGCCCTCCCATGGGGCCCCCAGAAAGTCCACATCCAGCATTATGAGACAAGCCCTCACATGGGGCCCCCAGAAAGTCCACATCCAGCATTATGAGATCCAGCATTATGAGACAAGCCCTCACATGGGGCCCCCAGAAAGTCCACATCCAGCATTATGAGACAAGCCCTCACATGGAACACCCATTTCAAGATAAAAAGAGGTCGACCCAAAATGACTCGGAGAAGGAACATGGAGGCAGACACCAAAAAAATGGTAACAACTGTGGACAGCTGGAGAAACTGGCCCAAGACCGCAATGCCTAGAGAAACTGGCCCAAGACCGCAATGCCTGGAGAAACTGGCCCAAGACCGCAATGCCTGGAGAAACTGGCCCAAGACCGCAATGCCTGGAGAAACTGGCCCAAGACCGCAATGCCTAGAGAAACTGGCACAAGACCGCAATGCCTAGAGAAACTGGCACAAGACCGCAATGCCTGGAGAAACTGGCCCAAGACCGTAATGCCTGGAGAAACTGGCCCAAGACCGTAATGCCCGGAGAAACTGGCCCAAGACCGTAATGCCCGGAGAAACTGGCCCAAGACCGCAATGCCCAGAGAAACTGGCCCAAGACCGCAATGCCTGGAGAAACTGGCCCAAGACCGCAATGCCTGGAGAAACTGGCCAAAGACCGCAATGCCTGGAGAAACTGGCCCAAGACCGCAATGCCTGGAGAAACTGGCCCAAGACCGTAATGCCTGGAGAAACTGGCCCAAGACCGTAATGCCTGGAGAAACTGGCCCAAGACCGTAATCCCAGGAGAGACTTTGTTTGTGGCCTACTCCCCAGACGAGACAACAGGCGATGATGATTATTATAAACACAACTGTGTATGAAATCTAGTGTAAAACTAAAAGTAGTGGGTTTTCTTTTCAAAGCTAATTTACTGAATAAAATTTAATCATTTAAGCAGTGGGAAATGCCATACTAATTTACCCAGTGTCTGTTCATAGTTCAAGTTAATGAAGATAAGAAACGCAAAGAGCCTGTGACACACTAGTTAAAAACTTACTGTGTCAAAAATTATAAATCTTGTGTAAATATGTAGAGATATTTTGTTAAAGTGTTAAAACAAAATCATGGCCTTTCCTTAACAACATGAAGGCAATCTATATCTATATAACGGTTAAATAGCCTTCCCTTATCAACCTGAAGGCAATCTATATCTATCTAACGGTTAAATAGCCTTCCCTTAACAACCTGAAGGCAATCTATATCTATCTAACGGTTAAATAGCCTTCCCTTATCAACCTGAAGGCAATCTAACTAACGGTTTACACATGGCCTTCCCTTATCAACCTGAAGGCAATCTATATCTATCTAACGGTTAAATAGCCTTCCCTTAACAACCTGAAGGCAATCTATAATCTATCTAAAAATTTACATGGCCTTCCCTCAACAACATGAAGGCAATCTATATCTATCTAACGGTTTACATGGCCTTTCCTGAACAACATGAAGGCAATCTATAATCTATCTAACGGTTTACATGGCCTTCCTTTAACAACATGAAGGCAATCTATAATCTATCTAACGGTTTACATGGCCTTCCCTTAACAACATGAAGGCAATCTATAATCTATCTAATGATTTACATGGCCTTCCCTTGACAGCTTAATGGCAATCTATAATCTATCTAACAGTTTACATGGCCTTCCCTTAACAACATGAAGGCAATCTATAATCTATCTAATGATTTACATGGCCTTCCCTTGACAACATGAAGGCAATCTATAATCTATCTAACGGTTTACATGGCCTTTCCATAACAACTTGAAGGCAATCTATAATCTAACGGTTTACATGGCCTTCCCTTAACTACATGAAGGCAATCTATAATCTAACGGTTTACATGGCCTTCCCTTAACTACATGAAGGCAATCTATAATCTATCTAACAGTTTACATTGCCTTCCCTTAACAACATGAAGGCAATCTATAATCTATCTAATGATTTACATGGCCTTCCCTTAACAACATGAAGACAATCTATAATCTATCTAACAGTTTACATGGCCTTCCTTTAACAACATGAAGGCAATCTATAATCTATCTCACGGTTTACATGGCCTTCCTTTAACAACATGAAGGCAATCTATAATCTATCTCATGGTTTACATGGCCTTCCTTTAACAACATGAAGGCAATCTATAATCTATCTAACAGTTTACATGGCCTTTCCTGAACAACATGAAGACAATCTATAATCTATCTAACAGTTTACATGGCCTTCCCTTAACAACATAAAGGCAATCTATAATCTATCTAACAGTTTACATGGCCTTCACTTAACAACCTAAAGGCAATCTATAATCTATCTAACAGTTTACATGGCCTTCCCTTAACAACATGAAGGCAATCTATAATCTATCTAACAGTTTACATGGCCTTCCCTTAACAACCTAAAGACAATCTATAATCTATCTAACAGTTTACATGGCCTTCCCTTAACAACCTAAAGACAATCTATCTAACGGTTTACATGGCCTTCCCTTAACAACATGAAGGCAATCTATAATCTATCTAACAGTTTACATGGCCTTCCCTTAACAACCTGAAGGCAATCTATCTAACGGTTTACATGGCCTTTCCTGAACAACTTAATGGCAATCTATAATCTATCTAACGGTTTACATGGCCTTCCCTTAACAACATGAAGACAATCTATAATCTATCTAATGATTTACATGGCCTTCCCTTAACAACTTAATGGCAATCTATAATATATCTAACTGTTTACATGACAAATCAAATGTCTGCTTACCTCCTTGTATATCATTATTCCGTTCCTCTATAATTTTGGACACAATTTGATCTACCAGTGAATCCGTGTCATCTGAAATACAGATTTATACTGAAATTAGTTCGTCATTTTATCATTTTATATTAGTTCGTCATTTTATCATATGTACACATACTGAAAGCACTGAAATTAGTTCGTCATTTTATCATTTATACACATACTGAAAGAACTAAAATTATTAAGTCATTTCGTTTATACACATACTGAAGGCACTTAAATTAGTTCGTCATTTTATCATTTGTACACATAATGAAAGCACTTAAATTAGTTCGTCATTTTATCATATGTACACATACTGAAAGCACTGAAATTAGTTCGTCATTTTATCATTTATACACATACTGAAATCACTTAAATTAGTACGTCATTTTATAATTTGTACACATACTGAAGGCCATAAATCAACCCAGTTAATGTTCTTCTCTGGCGTGCTTCAGTACAAGAGTTATGCCCCTCCCCACCCCAATCCCCAAACCTCTAATCCCAGCTGGTGACAATGTCAAACCTCTAGTCCCAGCTGTTGACAATGTCAAACCTCTAGTCCCAGCTGGTGACAATGTCAAACCTTTAGTCCCAGCTGGTGACAATGTCAAACCTCTAGTCCCAGCTGGTGACAATGTCAAACCTCTCATCCTTATTGTTTGTGGGTTGGACCACCAATAACAAAAAACATCACATGCCAAACGCAAGCGATCACCCCTTAGCGTAAAATTATAAGTAATGTTTCAAGTGTGTTTGTACAAATGCGCACACTGCCTGCTAGATATGTAGGGCCATCTCAATAGCACATCAATCACCAACGGTACACAGCCACTGACTGCCCTGAGCGCTAAACTGAAAGGAGCAAACACCCAGCTCTGTTAATGTCAACACAACTGAAACAACTGCATCTATCCATGACGAAGTGTTCCTGATACAGATAATAGCTTTTATCGAGATGTTTTCGCCAGATAACTAAGGCATTTAAAGCATGCTTCAACAGTAATACCACATATACGAAATGAAAACATAACAACTGTAAAGCATTACAAATCCTTCAAATAGACAACAACCACCCATCCCTAAAAAAAAAAAAAAATTAAAAAAAATTAATTAAAATTAAAACATGAAAAAGTGTCAAAGGCTCGTGCCCATTTGTTTGCTTACATATAGTTTTGACATTGTCACCAGCTGGGACTATGGGTTTGACATTGTCAACGTCTGAGACCAATTCCGAGTCCCCTTAAGTAAGTCCAAAGTCAGCCATTCTTGTCATGGCCCGTAGTGTCCACCACAGTTAAATGTAATCATCACCCAGTAATGAATAGTTGAAGAGTTCTACCTCCTTCCAGGTCACTCTTTCTTGCTCCCCTCAACACTACGGGGCTTACCCGCAATGACGTCATCACAAAGTGTCATGACATTAAAGCTTTCCTCCACAACCATCGATTTCCTCTTAAGAAGACTACCATCAATTTTCTAGCAGACTACCATCATTTTTTATAGAAGATACCATCATTTTTTTAATAGCAGACTACCATCAATTTTTTATAGAAGACTACCATCAATTTTTTATAGAAGACTACCATCAATTTTTTTTAAAGAAGACTACATCAATTTTTTTAAAGAAGACTACCATCAATTTTTTTAAAGAAGACTACCATCAATTTTTTTAAAGAAGACTACCATCAATTTTATAAAGAAGACTACCATCAATTTTATATAGAAGACTACCATCAATTTTTTATAGAAGACTACAATCAATTTTTTATAGAAGACTACCATCAATTTTTTTTAAAAGAAGACTACCATCAATTTTATATAGAAGACTACCATCAATTTTATATAGAAGACTACCATCAATTTATATAGAAGACTACCATCAATTTTATAAAGAAGACTACCATCAATTTTATTGGAGACTACCATCAATTTTATATAGAAGACTACCATCAATTTTATATAGAAGACTACCATCAATTTTATAAAGAAGACTACCATCAATTTTATATAGAAGACTACCATCAATTTTATA
>MUZC01000073.1:55297-68127 GCA_002072015.1 Radix auricularia
GGGGGGGGGGGGGGATTGTTTGAATTTTTAGTTTTAAAATTATAATACGCAACCCCGATTCCTCCAAGTCGTGCTGGATTTGGTTAGGAAAAAAAATTCCTCAGGCTGTTTAACAAACTGTCCAGTGTGTTTACCCCCCCCCACTCTCCGCCTTCGTCGTTGAGATCACCGCGGAGAGGCAAATGGAATGGGATCAATGACGTAGAAAGATCGTGGCACGACATGATATAAGATCATAACATGTTTAAAAGTGGAGGTTTATTTTGGATGGATGTTTCCAGGAAGTGGAGTGGCGAATCAACAAAGGAGTTGGAAGTGAAGTGGTTTTGGGTGTTGCTTTTGTAAAGAGCTTTAAACATTTGAATATTCGCATGAAACTAAGACTGGGGAAATGGCTGCTGACACGGGGAAATGGATGCTGACACGGGGAAATGGATGCTGACACGGGGAAATGGATGCTGACACGGGAAAATGGATGCTGACACGGGGAAATGGATACTGACACGGGGAAATGGATGCTGACACGGGAAAATGGATGCTGACTCGGGGAAATGGATGCTGACACGGGGAAATGGATGCTGACACGGGGAAATATATGTTAACATTTACCAAATAGATGCTAAATCCCAGAGAAGAATGCTAACACGGAAGAACTGAAGCTAACACGATAGAATAAATTCTAATACGGGAAATGACGGTCAAATGCATTAAACTTTTATTCAACTATGTTAAACTTTAAAAAAAAATAACGGCAAATATTGTCAAACAAATATTTTATTTTTTTAAATTTCAACAAAGAATACGATTGAAAATGTTTTAACTTCATCCAGCATAGTGTGGTCATTATGAATGAACTACAGACACTTTATATACTCATCAACGTCCGTTTATCTAATGACGTCACGTCAATACATGATACAATTTATTTGTTAACACTATTGGCAGTATTGAAACTCTCTTGGTTTTAAGTTTAAATCAAGCAATAATAAATTACATGCACGGAGATCGCCTCTCTTTGATATATTCATAATTATCTCTTGGCAATATTGCTCAATGGACACCTTAAAAGTTCTTTAAAATTTTCTTAGCGAAAAGTCCAACATGACGTTGACAGGTTTTTATAACGGACTTCAAGATTACGGAGCCAGATTATTCCAGATTTGGATGTGGAAATTTAATTGATACCTTTAATCCACTGTTTAAAATAACCTATGTTTTTGATGCAAACAATAAATAAATACACAAGATCGAATTCGAGCATGATAAGCCGTAACGGGCCAACAAAAACCATGATAAGCCTAACAGGCTAACAAAAGCGGTGTCGCAGCAAGTAAAAGGGAAATACAGAGGTATCGCTTATCACTGCCGAAATCTGGAGGATAACAGAATCAATACTCTCAACACCTTTGACGTCACTGGCTACATATCTTTCTCTCTCACACACACACACGCGCACACACAAAGTCACAGACACGTACTCTCAAACAATCAGGACCAATACCGAAGAGCGACTGGTAGAGAACACAGCACGTGGGGAAGCCGAAGTAAGCAGAGTAGTTATTGGATACTTTTAAAATATGAGAGGCATGCAGCGTGCGATGGACACAAAAAAGTTTGGAGTTTATTCCAGAAAGCACGTCTCTCTCTAAATACATTTGAAAATTTTTCAAAATTGTTAAAATCGCCTCCTTTACTCGAGGGACATGCCATGCACCTCCAGTCCTCTCTTTCAGCTTATTCTTAAATTTGTTTTATTTCCAAGCCCTTTTAAAGCTGCAACAAATACAGACTGAATGCTGTCAAGTCAGAAGATCCGATGACCCTGGAGAAAGCTGATAAATGAAAGTGATTGAGCTGAGATATTGTAGGGGATAGAAGTGGGATACTGGAGGGGACAGAAGTGAGATATTGTAGGGGATAGAAATGGGATACTGAAGGGGACAGAAGTGAGATATTGTAGGGGATAGAAATGGGATACTGAAGGGGACAGAAGTGATATATTGTAGGGGACAGAAGTGATATATTGTAGGGGACAGAAGTGAGATATTGTAGGGGACAGAAGTGATATATTGTAGGGGACAGAAGTGATATATTGCAGGGGACAGGAGTGAGATATTGCAGGGGACAGAAGTGAGATATTGTAGTGGACAGAAGTGAGATATTGTAGGGGACAGAAGTGAGATATTGTAGGGGACAGAAGTGATATATTGTAGGGGACAGAAGTGATATATTGTAGGGGACAGGAGTGAGATATTGTAGGGGACAGAAGTGAGATATTGTAGTGGACAGAAGTGAGATATTGTAGGGGACAGAAGTGAGATATTGTAGGGGACAGAAGTGAGATATAGCAAGGGACAGAAGTGAGATATTATAAGGGACAGAAGTGAGATATTATAAGGGACAGAAGTGAGATATATCAAGGGACAGAAGTGAGATATTATAAGGGACAGAAGTGAGATATTGTAAGGGACTGAAGTGAGATATATCAAGGGACAGAAGTGAGATATTATAAGGGACAGAAGTGAGATATTGTAAGGGACAGAAGTGAGATATTGTAAGGGACAGAAGTGAGATATTGTAAGGGACAGAAGTGAGATATTGCAGGCGACAGGAGTGAGACTGTCTTTTCAGCCACACATGGCATCGTTATTAGACACCCTTAAACCGTCCCACGGTACCCGACCATGAAAATGGCCGCTCGATGATTTCCCCCCCCCCCTAAAAGTAAAATTTAAAAAAAACCAAAAAAAAACACCTAAGAATTTAACAACTGTTCTTAAAACAGTCTGACGGTCTCATTTAACATTTACTATGTCCTGTGAAATATTAAAAAACAGTTAAAAAAAGAAAAATCTTTAAATCTACTCCCAGATCAAACAGACTCTAAGTGACCTAATCTCACTCCCGCCCGGCTCGCCTGATTGGTTATCAGCCTTTGCCCTGGCATCGCTTCCTCAATGTTGACCCCAGTACGCCATTTTGTCATGCCATTCTCAAAATCGTTCAGACAACTCTATTCACAGACGTACGCACACACACACACACACACACACACGCACGCACGCACACACACACACACACACACACACACACACACACACGCACGCACACGCACACAACTATAGAAACAAAACATGTCGACCTGTCGTCTATATGAGCTGTACTGAACAGTTGAAACCTGTCTCAGAGAAAGGGAGAGAGTCCTTATAATATCAGATCTCTTATTGGAGTTTGGGTTGGTGGGCTTCGGCGGTAAATTTAGACGTGACCCAGTAGGAAAGACAATTCCAACATCTATAAATAAATATAGGTGACTTCCGGTGAAAGCCGATGCGCCGCCCGCGGCGGGCAGACGACTTGGTCACAGAAATATTATACTCTCGCGCCATGTCAGATCAGTGCTGCCAGCGCTAGGTTTTTCAACCTAGATTAGATGTTTTGTTTGTTTACCTTGTCTAGGTTTCTAGGTTTTTTTTATTTCAAAAATAGCCATAATCTAGTGTTGTTGTTTTTTAACGGCAAATATACAATTTGAAAATATACTAAAATCGATAAAAATGCGAAATTAACATCCTAAAAATTCGACTTTCCAAAATTAAAAATGAGCACTCAGTGGGCCAAATTATTTTTAGTAGCTCTGTCGTGTTAAATAATTATATCTATTGCTCTTTACTATATACTACTGCATTGGAAATGTGGCGCCATCTTTCTGCTAAATTCTGGTACAATATAAAACAATATGGAATGAGGCAAAATGTTCAATTTTATTAGACTTTAACAGCATTAACATTTTCTTCTGTCTGCCTTGAGAGAATATTCTCTCAAGTCTACTTGATATATAGTATAAACCAAAGATAATCTAATACAACACTCCTATAGACATAGTATTTTTTTTATTTTTTTTAAAATCCTATTCAGGATGCAACAAAAAAACTCATAAAAATTCGCGTTATTTCTCTCCGGAATACGAAATCGGAATGAGTCGTCTGATCAAACGAGGAAAACAAACTTTTAAAACTCAAATAAAAATGCAAGCCACGTCATAAAAATCGATAAACTTTGGACTTACTGCGCTTCTATATAAAAAGGAACGTCTGTAATAGACAAAAATAATAATGATTCCAAGAATGCTTATAAGATAGCCATTGAGATTTATAAAGAAGATGATATCGGAAGATCAATAAATACAGATGTAAGTATATTGTGCAAATAGTTATGTAAAACAGTGCCGGTCCGCATAAATTATCAAGAAAGGAAAGAAAAATATAATTATTATCTTCCATTTGAAGCCAATAGCAGTAACTCTAATTTTTTTCTACAATAAGCACGTTTGTGTGTGCGTGCGTGCGTGTGAGTGTGTGTGCGCGCGTACGTGCGTGCGTGTGTGCGCGCGCGTGTGCGTGCGTGTGTGTTTGTTTGTTTGTTTGTGTGTGTGTGTGTGTGCGCGCGCGCGTAGTTAAGTTGAACTAGATGTGAGTTTTAAACTGGCCCATACATTAAAAAATAGATCTTTAAGATTTCTTACAAACAGCATTCGGCACTTGCTGCCTGCTGGTGTAGAGACATAAAATATCACAGTGAAAATAACAATATTTAAATGAATAGATTCGTAATTTATATTAATTTCAATAAAAGGTGAGTAAACTATAGAGAATAATATTAATATCAATTAACTATTCATTAATTAAATGTATTTGTTTATTTTCAGCATGTCTAGGTTTTTTCTTTAGGACCTAGGATTTTGTTTTTGACCCCATAGCTGGGGTTTTCCGGTTTCCCCCAAAATTGTCACTTGGATCACTGTGTCAGACGGCGCCAAGGACTTTGGAAGACATACAAGAAAAGAACATCAACAATAATATCGAAGCATGAAATTTTCTTCAGCCTGACTACATTTAATGGCTTCGGGTGGTTTTGCGTGCTGCTCTTGTAGTCGCTGGATGAAGTATGTTCTTTGAATACTTTGAAGGTCGCTATTGATCTTTATAAAATATCGGCTCTGAGATTAAACATGGTGGAGTTTCTGATCAAAGCCACTTGAAATAATCTGCTAATGCCAGCATTGGTGTCGCAGAATGCAGTTTAAAAAACTATGTATAACCCCTTTTTCACTCCATAGCGGACTCTAGGGCAAGTAAAGTTTATTGAGCCCCCACTAACGAGCAAGGCATTGTGTGGTTAGCACAATGCCCCGGGGACCTTGCCAGTGCCGAGGCTAGATCCCGTGACTCGGGTTCTTGCCACGGTCCGGGCAGTGCAGCGCACTACCACTTAGACCACCACATTCGAATACAAATAAACAAAGAAACAAACAAAACTAAAAATAATGTTTACAGCTTTGAGGGCTTTTGATCCAGAATTCTACTCCCGTAATTCTGTTCAAGTTTGTACATATGCTTACTGCATCTCTGTCACATGATATGTCATTGGTTGAAAGAGATCTCGTGATGTATGGGCTAGACCAGAATGCTTAGCAGATCAGACTGTGAGGAAATACTGAGGATGTATTCAATTTGTTTCACTGATGTGTATTAATATGTAAAAAGAGTGTACATAAGTTCAAGTATTGAATTAAAGTTGTTTGATGTTTGTGTTACCAAGGACTTCAATGGTGTCAATGTACGAAAGAATCGGCGATTAATTAACGCCTACAAGAAAGAAAGCGGCCAAAAAGACAAGTTACAATCTCATCAAACAATGGGTCAGCTTTAAACAAGAGCAAATTAGAAAAGACCTAAGTTTGTACATAAGCTTAATGCATCTCACCAAACAATGGGTCAGTTTTAAACAAGAGCAAATTAGAAAAGACCTAAGTTTGTACATAGACTTACCGCATCTCATCAAACAATGGGTCAGTTTTAAACAAGAGCAAATTAGAAAAGACCTAAGTTTGTACACAAGCTTAATGCATCTCATCAAACAATGGGTCAGTTTTAAACAAGAGCAAATTAGAGAAGACCTAAGTTTGTACATAAGCTTAATGCATCTCATCAAACAATGGGTCAGTTTTAAACAAGAGCAAATTAGAAAAGACCTAAGTTTGTACACAAGCTTAATGCATCTCACCAAACAAAAGGTCAGCTATAAACAAGAGCAAATTAGAGAAGACCTTGTTTGTACATATGCTCACTGCAAGCGTCAAACAGAAGGTCACAGCTTCAAACAAGAGTGATTTAGAGAAGACCTAAGGGGGTAGAAGCGATGACGGATTATTGAGTGGTGGAGTGGAGCGAGAGAAATCGGTTATCTTCTTTTTCTCAATTTTTTAATCAAATCGAGTTGAAGTCTTGGTCCGCCAGAATGTGTGTACGTTTGTATTCGCCCCAAGGCCAAGAACGATCGATTGCCATACTCGATCTTTTCTTTCTGTAATCTTTCTGTAGAGCCGGCCATCGCTATTGTTCTTTCTGGTACACCATACAGTGGTTAGAACAGGAGGATCGGAAATATCCGATTAACCCACTAATGGCTCCAGGGCAAATAAAATATTTTAAAAATAAAATAATGAAGACCTTCAACAGTTTGTGTACGTGTTTGTTGGTGTCAGACATGTTTGCCCTGGCCTCATAGTGGTCAGTTTTATCTCATCTGTCATAGACGCTCCTTCCAGACAAAAGGCCTTTGCGTCCTAAAGTCATCCATGGTTTGTGTCCGTGGCTGTTGTTCTCAGACATGCTAGCCCTGGCCTCACAGCTGTCAGTTTTGTCTTATCTCATCTGTCATAGGCGGTCCTTCAAGACAAAAGACTTTTGCGTCCTAAAGTTATCAATAGCTTGTTCTAGTCTTGTACTTTTATAAGAGTTTTAAATGTTGGTTTTTCCTGGTTTCCTCAGGCAACTCATTGCACGCCCAAATTCCGGACGGAAAGAACGATAATATATGTGTTTGATCTTGCATACGGCAAAAGAGAAGTGTTTTTATCCCTATATCTAGCTGAGGATAGTATCAGGCTATCTTTGTGTTATATTTCCAAGTTATAATTAATTGCCTAGTGTATTATTAATATTTTGCTATATAATTGTCTATCCTCTAGTTTTTCCGGCTTTAATGATTTAACTAATGGTGTCATTTCTGTCAGTTTTAGAAAGTGAAACTGTTCTGATATTTCCAGGCTTGCCCATGGGACATATTTTTCTGTCTCATCCCATGGCAATTTATGCCTGTCCCATCCCATCCCATGGGACGTTTCCCATGGGAATCCCATGGACAAGCCTGGATATTTCCTAAACCCAGATCGGCGCACCCGACCTAAGTGTCCTGTCCCCCCCCCATGGACCATGTATGCAGTGTGAATGAAGTTGTTTTTAAAATGTGTAAGTGTAAGGCACGTGAATGATTTTATGTTACTTGTTATATTTGATGCATATGTGCTATAAAATAAGTTTGCTTTAAGCTATGCGTGTACTTTTGTGGATGAAACCTAAATGAACCCAAAAAAACAACAGCCCCTAAAACAACAACACACACACACAAAGCTAAGGCGAAGGACAAGAAAAAGTGATTTATTACAGATTGATGTTGGATCAATTCTTTTAGAAGACAAGTTTACGAGATAACAGTCATATAAAAAAAAAATTAACAAGTAAGGACTGAAGAAAAATAAATTGCACCGAAAAACATGTTTCCCTGTCATTTTAAAACTTATTTTTGTTTCATATAATTCAAATAATAATCCGGATAATCAAATTCACTAAAAAAATGGATAACATGTTAGAGGGATGCAAACTAGTTGTAACTATCAAAGTTTGAGTCAAGTATATTAAATTTAGAGCAACTTTCTAATAAATCATGTCAAACCAACAAAAGACGGGTTTTAACTATTGCTGTCACACTTTTTTTTTTTTTTTTAAAAAGGCTGTTGTCAAGGTTATTTATTTCAAGAAATGTTCACGTTATTTTATAGCAGTGGTGGCGAAACTTTGTTTGGTGTCGCGTGCACAAATTTCTGATTTGTTTAATAAGTAGGCAATATTTTCGTCACGTCCCGGTTGTTGGGGGCTCTGCGTGCCGACAATGACACGCGTGCTAAAGGTTCATCGCTGTGTTTTAGAGGGATCGCGATTTGCGATGCTTATTACAGATGTTTTTGGCGGTCATTATAATAGTTTGGGGTTGCCTTCTAAACGTTAAGGAAAAAAACAACAACAAAAGAAAATCAAGTTCCCTATATCTTAAACGAAATGGACAAATTACAAATAAAAATGTTCATAAAATGTGTCGACGAATTGTTTACACAAGTATTGGTCATAAAAAATGAACAGCAAGTTTTTGGCTCTTGTGATATTTTTAGAGCCGCCCTTTCGTGTTTATACATGTAATAGAACTGTGAATGGCTGGGCAGTGATTTTCGTCTTTTATTTTAAGTGGTTTTTATCGAGAGAATATGACAAAAATGTTGACATTAAAAAAATATACTCTAGTGCGGTGGTTCTTAACATGGGTTCGATAGAACCCGAGGGATTAAGAAGAAAAAAATCATTTAAAGAAGGGTTCGGTGAATGCGCTTATGAATCCTGTGGTGTTCAGTACATCCAAAAAGATTAAGAACCGCTGCTCCAGCATGATTACAACGGACTGTCAATAGTAAGAAGGTGTGATACGAATGTGTATAGAGATTACACCATCCATACGTTCATACAGTTTTTAGTTCACAATGGTACTCAAATAACACTCCAGTGCACATATGTAACCAAGTCAAGTCCCACGCATCCATCCCGACAAACACGCGCGTACACACATACAGACACACATACAAACACACATACAGTCACGCATACAGACACACGTACATACACACATACAGACACACGTACAGACACACAAAAAGACCCATATGCAGACAAAAATACAGACCCATATACAGACACGCATACAGACACATACAGACACACGTTCAGACACACGTACAGACACGAGTACAGACACACATACAGACACACGTTCAGACACACGTACAGACACGCGTACAGACACATATGCAGACACACATACAGACACGCATACAGACACATATACAGACACACAAAGAGACCCATCAAAGACACATATACAGCCACACATACAGACACACGTACAGACACCCATGCAGACACCCATGCAGACACACATACAGACACACATTCAGACACGTGTTGACCGACTGACACCAGATATCGGTGGCTATTGACCAGTCGGGCCGAAATTGACGTCACACCTCTTAAGGGTCGGGAAGGGGTAAGCTGGGGGGAAGGGGTGGGGGTTTGTGTCAAAGAGAAAGCCAGGGAGAACAAATAGAGTGTGTTATCTCCCTTCAACAGGATTACCTCGCCTTGTCAATATTAGATTGGACGAGACCGAAAAGGGATATATGAATAAAAGGTTCAACGGGGATGAGCGGGGTACCATTGCGTATGTGAGTGTGTTTCGGTGTGTACGCATGCGAGCGTATTTGTGGGTGCGTGTGAGTGTACGCGTGTGAATATTTCTCTGTGTCTGTGTGCGTGTGTGTGACAGAGAGACAGAGTGTGTATGTGAAAAGACAAGTAAAGGTCTCGCCTTCTAAAGTAAACACCCGCCATACATATTATATATTTAATATTTGTTGCTGTTTTTTGTTTATTTTTTAAAAAATCCTTTATACTTTATATTAACTTGTGGTGTCTGAGCCGTGCGACCGACCGACCGCGCGACCTTGACGAAAAAACGTTCGATCGAATGGACAGTAGACTAATTGAATTATTGAGTTTTAAAATTATTTTATCTATGTCTTTATATCAAGTTAATTTTTTTGAGATAGAGCGTTGTGGTGCGTAATATGTTCAACAACCTTTCATGTCGCGCAATAAGGTGCGTATTTACATTGACATTACTTTTTAAAAATATATTAACGTTCGGTGCGCATTATATTAAACACGTTTTACGAGACATAACTAGAATTTTGTATTTTCTGATTGTTTTGCCCTGCGTATTATAATGAACATCCTTTTAGTTATGTCTTGGATATAAAGGATTTATAGTCAAAAACTTGTTTTTTTAACGGGTTTTTTATAAGTAATTTTTTTTTATCAGTAATGTTACAATCCAATTGAACGTCTAACTGTGCTCCCATGACTGCCTCACTGCAGAAGAATTTTAAAAAAGCTCTTCTGAAGGAAAGGTGACCAAGTTAGTGTACCTGATTGTTTGTTGGACCGCTTTCACACCTGTAGGCGCATGTTACTGACACACTCCGGCTCACATTAAGACAAGGAACTCCTTTATAAAACAGTTAACTTTACTACTTAAACTTATGTACAATTTTTACATGAAAATAATACATCAGTGAATCCAGTTGAGCCTTTCTTCGATCTCCACACACATTCAATTTCAACTCCTCTGACCCTGACCTTGCGTGCTAAGCATTCTGGTCTTGCATTCATCACGTGATCTCTCACAACATATCATGAGACCAAGTTAGGCCGATCCATGCGTCATGCGTGTCAGGGGTCAAGACAGTAGTCTCCGGGGCAGTGTAACGTGTCTTTTGGCCGCCTCTCACTTGTAGGCGTCAATTAACAGGCGATACTTTCTTTCAATAATAATACTGAAGTCCTTGGTAACGCAAACCACTTTAATTCAATACTTGAACGTATGTACACTCTTTTTACATATTAATACACATCAGTGAAACAAACTGAATACATCCTCAGCCTTTCCTCACACTCTTCAGACTCGCTAAGCATTCTGGTCTAGCCCATCAATCACGTGATCTCTTTCAACCAATCACATATCTTGTAACATCCATCACGTGATCTCTTTCAACCAATCACATACCATGTGACATCCATCACGTGATCTCTTTCAATCAATCTCACATCGTGTGACATCCATCACGTGATCTCTTTCAACCGATCACACATCATGTGACATCCATCACGTGATCTCTTTCAACCAATCACATATCACGAGACAGGCTGCTCTGGTGAGAACGCCGTGCACGTCAGTTTTCAGCTCAGTTACAAACACAAACATTAATTACGACTCTCTCAGGTTTGTGCCAAAGAAAAGCTGGGGAGCAAACAGTGCGCGTTATCTCTTAATGGGAATGGATATTGACAAGAAACAAGGCGCTTTGTTAACAAGAACAGTAGCAGCATGTTTTACATTAAACTACCACAAGCCTTAAAATGCGCAGAGCAAAGATAAAGATAAACAATGCAAAGATAGCATGGGAAACTACGATATTTGGTATAAATATGGGTTGCAAATGGCATGAAAAAAAAATCTGGCTCTTGTTACAAACTGCTGCGTTAAATGTACGGCTTGAGGAAACCAACAGCGAAAGTGGAATTCTGGGCTTGAATCCTAATGCTAAAATCTGTAACTGTGCCCCGTGAATCCTTAACCAAAAAAAAACTTCCCATCAGAGTTGACGGGATCGATGAAGTTGTCCCAGCGCCTTAATGCCCAGGACCTCCTCACCACTCCCACTCACACGCCTGGACATCCCGGCGCCACTCACACGCATGGACGTCCCGGCTAATTCATCAACGTCGGGCGTCCTTGGACGGGGTTCTGACGTCAATCGGGGTGTTCCCATGCGCCTTGGCAACGGGGAGAATTTATGGCGGGTCTATTATTAGCGCCAGCTCCGCATGGCTCTACCAGCAATCTCAACACAAGAGAACCAAAAAATCATGTCCTGCCAAAATTTATCGCGGCGCCCCTGGTAGGACTTAATCATGTAACAAAACCCACAAACAACACAGAAAATTCGTTTCGAAGAATGAACTGTTTTTAATGATTGTAAAATAAATTGATAGGTTATATAGCGCTGGCTGTATCCCAGCAAGGAACCAGGCTCACGGCGCTTTACGTGGATATAATAACATACATATAATTAATAAACGTTCATATCATAACAACCACATAAATGAAAGTGCGTTACACATAAGCTACGCTAGTTAATCATTAAATGAAATGCTTCATTAATTTTGAAAATACATTTTTAAAAATTAAGATAACAACTGGTATAATTTAGAATCACTAAGACAACAACTGGTTGGGATTGAGAATTCCTGGTATGCAAAACTGAGTAGAAAGAGAGATCGTCTTCATTTAATTTCACATTTTGGCACCGATTTCGGAAAAATCGTCGTTTCCGCAATTATTACTGTCACCTCTCTTCAAACTCCCGCAACCCAAGGATCGATCAGCTCAACGTTTATGGAATTCGATGCCAGTTGATATTACAATAGTGAAATGCTTGTATTTTTAAAACAAATCAATTTTGTATTCGATGCCAGTTGAATTACAATAGTGAAATGCTTGTTTTTTGTTTTTTTTAACAAATCCATTTTGTATTCGATGCCAGTTTTTCTCAGATGTCAAAAAATATCGTGAATACATTATTCCAAGTAATATACAATGAAGGGAAACATTGTTTCAAATAAATATTTATCAAATCTCATTACCCAATTTGTCCTAACATAGAAATTTTTAAGAGGTCTTAATAAAACTGATTATATACCATCATGGGGAAAAATATAAGAACGCAAACATTTGCACATAGGGTTGGTGAAACGAAGCACAGTGTAGGACTGAGCTCAATCTCACAGTGGCTATATTGGGCAACGTTATTGGGGTATTGTGGTTCTTCCTTTACAGGGCCACACATTGTGCCTCTTTCTTTACCGGGTCAGAGATGGTGTCTCTTCTTTTACCGGGCCACATATTGTGTCTCTTCTTTTACCGGGCCACATATTGTGTCTCTTCTTTTACCGGGCCACATATTGTGTCTCTTCTTTTACCGGGCCACATATTGTGTCTCTTCTTTTACCGGGCCACATATTGTGTCTCTTCTTTTACCGGGC
>MUZC01000073.1:89161-131871 GCA_002072015.1 Radix auricularia
GGGGGGGGGGTGTCTTAAATACACTTCCACGATAGTAGCAGGTGAAAACATATTAAAAATATAACTTACTGGGGGCCTGAGGGCCAAATATAGTTTTTAAGGCACTCACTCACTCCATCATTAATTATCACTAAGTCTCCAACTTCCCGTGTAGGTAGGAGCATGAAATTTTGAGAAGTTGTTAGGTACCCTCTCAGGACGAAAAGGAAATTTAAAATTCCAAATTATGTTGGGCTGGGGCCCAAAAACTATTTCTCTTTATCTGTAAAAATTGAAAATCATTATTTGTCCTTTGTGCCGAGTATGTAGATCTTTAATCTTTGGGAAGTTGTTGAGTACACTTCTTCGATGGTAATAGGTGAATATATATTTAAATTATCATTTTCTGCATTTCGGAGGCCCCACTGTAGTTTTTCTATTAAATGAGCTATTAAAAACTGAAAATTACTGCTTCACCCATTTCCTGTGTAGGTAAAAGTATAACGCCTTCTGTAGTTGTTTAGTAACACCCAGCGATGGTAATAAGGAAAGTAATTATATACATTTTTAAAATTTCTACTCAATGGTGGCCGGGGGCCTAAAACCTGTCTTTCCCCCTAAAATGGGCTATATAAAACTAAATCAACACTAATTCTCCAAGCTTCCGCGTACATAGAGGCTTGAAAAATATTAAATCCTTTCTCTCTATAAGGACGATTGCCTAAATATAGGTTTTTTCTCATAATTATTAGTTATAAAAAGACGCATTTTTAATTAACTAAAATCCTAATTTACCGCAGCAAAGCGCGGGTAAATTGCTAGTATATATATATTTAAAACCTATTTTAAAAGTCTAACATACATACTTTGATTATAAATATTAAAGTGTGTCTCAACCTACTTAAAATCGCCACCGCGCTGAATACCACTCACGGGGATCGGATGTTATTTCTGTGGCACTTAAACTCAGTGATCGTGGTGAGTGGCTATAAGCACGTTGACTTGTTGTTATGGATGACGGCGTCGATTAAAACACTTGTTTCATTAACGAAACAGCCGCAGACACAAACTATGAAGTGTTGAGACGGAATGGACGGAGACCTTAACGCCGTGTCTCGTCTCCCGGACCATCGTTTCAGTATCGCAGACGTCGAAAAAAAAACTTACATATCTAATTTTTAAAAAAATTTTTTTAGTCCCTTAACCTCTTTATTATTTTTTTCGAGGTGGTAGGGGGTTCTATTGTTTCCGTTAGAACATTCTCGGGCTTGCTAGACACTGGCGGCGCCCACCCCTCTCCAGGTCAGCGGTGGACTTTCTTAGCGTTAGTCATTTCTCAACATTTTTATAGTGGCTTTTACATGGGCTGATCCGACGCCCCTCAGGTAGTGAGGCGAGCGCGCTTTTGACTTCGCTACCCAGCCGCATATCTAAATTAGAGCTACGCAATTAAGTAAACGATTCTGTTATTTTAAGAGGAGCGTTTCAAAGTAATTGTGGACGTTCAGGGCGGGTGGGGGACCAGGTCTCAAGAAAGTACAGATAGGCTGGAAGGGTTACCTCTTTCTGACACCCATTGTGAGTTAGGACAATGGACATTTTTTTTCAAAATGACTAGGGGAAAAACTTGACTTGATTATCATCATTTGTCCTTTGGGTTCCTTGTGGAACACAGGGCCTCTGTCAAAGCTCGCCACTGTGCACGGTCCCTTGCCAGTCGCTTCAATTCTTCCCAGCTCTTTCCAGTTCTTCCAGCCTCATCTAACATGCTCCGTCTCCATGTACGCTTGGGTCTTCCTCGCTGGCGTTTTCCCTGGGGGTTCCAATCTAAGGCCTGCCTCACCCTGCTGTTATCTTTCCGAAGGGCGTGTCCTATCCATCTCCACTTCCTTTCCATGATCTGTTGTTCTACTGTCATTTGGTCCACACCTCTCCCACAGTTTGGAGTTTTCGAACTTGTCGAACCATTTTATTTTCAGAATATTTCTGAGGCATCTGTTAACAAAGGTCTGGAGTCTATTTTTTGTTATCTCTGTGGTTCGCCATGTTTCGGATCCATAAAGTAGGACCGTTTGAACGTTGGTGTTAAAGGTCCTTACTTTTGTTTTGACAGAGATGTATGCAGATCTCCAGACCTGTTTCAGATTGGCAAATGACTGGACTATAATATAACTAAACTCATCCCCGAGTTGTACGAAGTCAGAACATGCTGCGACTATGGGCAGAACGTTGGGAGGAAATATTAACACTAGGGCTGCGGAAATTAACTATTAATTTCTCGATTAATCGGTAAAAAAATGTATCTATTAAAATTATTTTAATCGATAAAATAGCGATTAAATTGAAGAGGTTGTTTTAAATATTTTTTTCCGATTTATTAATAATTAATAATAGTTTGCTTTTTTTACGTACAAACTTCTCCATTAAAAAAAATGTTTTGCAAGTGTAAACTTTAAAATAGGCTCTCATATTTAAATTTTTAAAATGTTAATTGCCTGTTTTTGTTACTTCCCTTGAAATTTTCAGTTTAATGACGTCATACATCTTATTTTTAGTTTAATCAAAATTACCGATTAATTATTCGGTAGTTTTTCACAAGTTAATGATTAAATTTAAATTAATCGATAACAGCCCTAATTAACACAATCTATGCTAAGCTTTGACAACAATACAAAGAAATTAAGTAAAAGAAGGAGAAAAAAATCAAGACATTTTTTAACACTTCCTTCCGAGGATAAATCTCTCATGTCCAGCCCTAACTTCGACATCTATAAAGATTTAAAAAGGTAGATTGATGTTCGTTTGTCAAGGATGCACTGGAAATTGGAAAATAATTAGCTAAACCACGTTTTACATTGCATTACTTTAAGAGGGTCTGTGCACATTTGAAAATTGGCACTAACTTTGGTCAAACGATTTCCATTGAATGTTTAATAGTTGTTTTTTTTATTGTTCGTTACTAAAAAATGCATTTTCAATTATTTATCCTCAATGCCGCTAGCGAAAATCTCAGTTTTTTTTAAAAACACATTCTTTAATAAAAAAAAATAAATCACCATGAAAAACGAAAGCGAGTAACATCATCTTCATCTTAAAAAGTAGCGAATATAAAAAATGAATACTTTTCATTGGTAATCATGTAATACCTATCATGTAATCGACAACCATCGTAATCGAGTTAACAACTCTGACTACGCAATCCTTGCTGGCGTGTAGTTGTGTGTGTCCCCCTGAGCCATACCAACACGCCAGCAGTCGCTGTCCCCTCGGTCCGCGGGCCAGTGGACCGTGAGCGGGCTTTCAATTTAGACACGCTGTTGGACGTAATCCTCGGACAATCGATCAACATCACTGGTCGAACAGCACAGAGTGACCGTCAGCTGTCATATCGAAATGAACCGCTGCAATGTACGTGGGAATTCAATGGTGGGCAGTGGTGACGGAAAGGTCGGGAAAGCAAACAAAATACACAATTTATCACTAAAAAAATGAACAAGGCAGCGTGGTCGAATGACATGCGCACTCGGCTGGCGTACCGATTGTCAAGGGTTCGAACCTCCGTAAAGGCAGGGATTTGTTCATGGGGACAAGGGCGTCCCTGAGTCGACCCAACTCCGAATGTGTACCTGACCCCTACACTAGTTAAGACAACTCAGGCGGCTGGGTAATGCGTGAAACAATCATGACCGTGACCCTTGCCAACGAACCAGTCTGTATGGAAAGACCGTCTAAGCTCAGATATACAGACGCTTCTTCTATGCAGAAGATAATTGCGTCCTCAGGCCATGACAGATGATCTGTTGGCAAGTGATACAGCGGTCACAGGCCACGGCTTTGAGGGTTCCAAGCATTACCCAGCCGCCTAACTATTCAAACTCGTGACCATCGGGTACGCCAGTCAAGCGCGCTTGCCACTCGGCCACCGTATCACGTAGAGATGAGACAAGACGGGGAAAAACAGATTATAATGAAGGGAAGACCACTCCCATTACATTAATCCTGGAACTGTGACATTTAAATGACAGAGGTAATTTACTTTTATTCTTCTTGAATAACTTTTTGTCTCAGGTGTCTCTTAACGTGTCTAATTATAGGTCCAGAAAACAACCCCTAGCAGACCAACAGCCCGGTTTCACTCCAGTTACCAGACAACAACAGTCTTGCCAGGGTGTATCGTGAAGTGCATTACGATTAAATAACGGACACGATTGTCACGGTCTGCGGAATAACATGTTATTACATGGTACGTACACAAGATGACGTCATTTGACCCCTTTTAGTCAGAGCAGTTGGGAGTTAGAGGCTAATGGTGGAGTCTGTAGAGTGTCCGGGAAACAAATCTGCCGGATGACGTAATTCATGACACAATAACCACCGGGACTATCGTATGCCCCGTGAGACACCGTAACAGTGTGTGTGTCTGTGTTTGTGTGTGTGAGAGAGTGGTGTGTGTCTGTGTGTGTGTGTGTGAGAGAGAGTGGTGTGTGTGTGTGTCTGTGTGTGAGAGTGGTGTGTGTGTGTGTGTGTGTGTGTCTGTCTGTGTGTTACACCAATCGGCACTGGGCTTTAAACAAAACAATGACACTATTCAATATTTTTATATTGTATATAGTTTCAATGTTAAACATACTTGTAAGTGGTCGAATCATGCTAACAGAAATCTGACTTTGACAATCATACTTTTTGGCTGGGATATCATTAGAGGCCTAGACCAGAACAGACAGATAACAGACAGATAAGACTGGAATAGACTGGGTATCCAAGGAATAGATTGGAATAGCTTACATCAGGCTGGCGTGACTACCCATCACGTCCAATAAATCACAGACAGATTTTAAGATCGATTTTTCCAGCACACACGACTGAACGCTCGGCAAACAAACATTTGAAAAGAAAGAGACAGGGGGCGAAACCAGCAAACCGAAAAAAAAAGTTTAAAAAAATATATAAAAAATTAATCTATGGGAATATAAGTGAGGTCAGAAAACAAACTTTCTGTATTGGGTCTACAGACAAAACGGCGGGAACCTTACCGGGTCTGGTCCGCGACACAACACTCACTAGTCCAACGTTAGTTTTTATCCCAACACAAGATATAGTGGGTTATTTGCTGTTTTTTTTATGTTTTCGGTTTACGCGCGATGAAACAGTTACATGTACAATCATACATGACTCATGAGCAATTACATGTACAATCATACATGACTCATGAGCAATTACATATACAATCATACATGACTCATGAGCAATGTTCGCTCTAAGAATCGTTAGTCCAAGAGCAAAGATTTACACCCCTCAAGGACATATATTATTTTATTCTTAAGGAAGGGGAACATTGGTCATGAGATTCGGTAAGGTACAGACCGACGGGGTGGGGGTGAATGGGGTGAGGGTGAATGGGGTGGGGTGAATACGGTGAGAGTGAATGGGAATGGGAGGGGGTTCACGACTATAACAAGGTCAAGGCGAAAGAAGCCACTCAAGATGGACAATCGGCCTAACTCAGCCCTCATCCCAGAAATCACCCTGCTCAGAAAGCGATAATCTGCGGCTTATCATGGATCAATGTACTCGTGCATATAGCCGATCAAATATCTTTAAATCCACAATCCACGGCTCGAGTTACACACCAGTGTCATCTACAAGCTAACGAGTGCGATATCCATCTCTGGACGTTATCCACAACACGTTCCTGCCAGCGGCCCCTCGAAGGCTATACAACTCCAGGCACCCCATTAATCATCGCGGCCGTTTGTTACGATTACGATCGTGGTAAAAGTGCAGCAAACAATACAGCAAACACATACCACCGCGGCTGCACCCTAAGACAATGCCCAAAGCCAACATCTGGCCCTACCACTGGCGTGCATCACCGCAGCCCATCCATAATTCATAAGTGTGGAAGAGCAGGACCGCGATTGCCTTGACATGAGATTCGGCGGAGAGATAGGGAGGGGGACAGTGGGAAACCTCGTTGTCACCTCGCCGGAAAGCTACGCAAGCAGCGATGTCGGAATACGGGTAAAATGTTGGACAAATGGAACTTAACGGATGACTGTATTTAAAGTATATAAACGCAGTGGCGTAGCTAGGGGGGGGGCGGAGGGGGCGGTCCGCCCCGGGCGGCACTCATCTAAAGGGCGGCATTTTTGGGCATTAATTTGAAAAATAAAGAAAATTCCGACAACAGCCCTTTTTTTTGAAGGGGGAAAAAGGGTGAAACAAAAATACTCTTAATTTCGAATCTTAATTAGCGGATTCACGCAGCATCTGTATAATTACATAGTGGTTGTTATAAATAACGCAAACCCGTTAAAAATTAGAAATTGCTCAAAAAAGAAATCGGTTTATTTGGAAAATTAAGCGGTATAAGTCACAAATGGCGCTATTATAAGAAAAGTGAAAAAAAAATCACCGCTGGGCCTAATAATATGTACTATTAATATCACCACGACGGTTTTGTGTGGTATTGTCGACATTGGCAGAATGATGCGCTAACAAGTACCTGCATGACATGGTGGATCAAATATTGTGTTAAACTTGCAATTAGTAATTTATATTACTGTTTCAGTTTTAGAAAATTATTTTAAGGTAACCTACTTAAAATTGAATGTATTTTGTTTTTATTGCGTTAAAGTAGAACACATAATTTGTGTTTTCCCATTAAAATATTGTTATTCATTGAAATGCTACGTCTATCCAATTAAAGCAATGCGTAAATAATTTGAATTTTTAAATTTTATGGAAAATTATTAAGATTTAGCGTAAGAACATGAAAATAATCTAATTTATCCGCTAATAAACATCACTATAACATAAATAAATTTCGAAAACGACATATTTCAAAATTTTCATACGTGTTGGAAAAAATTGACATCTGAAGAAGTAATTAGTAAAACGTGATCAGATGCTGGAACTTTACACAGTTCAATGCAATATTTTTCTTTTCTATAGTATCTCAATTGTGGGAACACATTTTCTTTAAAATAAATAATGCCAACCCACTTCATGGAACAAAGTTATGTACTGTTATAGATTTTAGGGAGTTGGAGACATCAACTGAACGCCGTGTTGGAAGGAGAATAAGTATGAGTGGAGAAAATTCAGGAAACGGGGTTCTATCTTCAGAGCAATCCGTACAACGAGAGATGTTTTCATCCATAGATGCAATTATAAAAGAAAGTAATAGAACCCACTAATGAGTTGCATATCCTTGCAAGAAAATTAACGTGTATAATACTATCATGTAATCTACTAATTGAAAATGTTTACCATCAAATAAATGTCTTTATTACCATTGACAAAGAACAGTTCAAATTGAACGAAAAAGGGTCCAGGTTTTTCATTGCTGTCCACAGGGTCAGTCTTTGCAATTGCGGCGCCTTATGCAGCTTAGTATGCGAAAATGGATGCGCGGGGCCCAGTTTGGGTAGGGATAAGGTTTTAATAAGGATAATAAGGGAAAATTAAGATAGGTGGGGTCTATGAAAGCACGAGCCCACTACGGCCGCATAGATGCATGGCAGTGGCCTAAGACAAGCCAACGCTTTACCTACACTACAAGAAGAGGCTTTATGTTTGAAAATCAGGGGGGTGTCCCCTTGATCTATTAAATATATATTAAATAGTATAGATTCTTTACCCAACATTATAATTTTGCTAAGAATATTTTCAACAATTACTATCTTTGTAACTAGTTGTGAAAGGAGCTTCTCCAAACTGCAATTAATATATAAAAAAATTAGACCCCATCTTAGTTCCACATTGAATTATTTAAGATTAAGACTACAAAATCTTGCAATATAGACTAAAGAAAGAACACGATATTACAAATAATTTAAATTTTGATAATATAATACACGACATCTCTATTATGAATTTTGGGTCACCTAATGTATAAATATGTTTACATACTAATGTATACAATTTCTATGTTTATAAAAGAAATCATATATTTATAAATAAAAAAATAAAAGCATATTAATTGTTAATAATTTTCCGTGTAAATTTGGAATATGTTTTTGTCTCATTTGAGGGTTTGGGGGGCCTGTGACCTCAATAAATTTCTTGTGGCCTTTAATAAAAGCATCTTATTTTTTCAAAATTGTGTGCTTATAGGTATATCATCTTATTCGGCCTATTTTATTAATGCTTACATAAATATGGCATGGAATGGTTAACACATTCCACGCCTTTTACTTTTACAATGTACTTCCTTTCAATTACAATTATTTAATAATGTTTATTAATTTATAAAAACCCTCATACGATTGACTTAACCGTAGCCGTCCTCAAATGACGTCCTAAAAAAAATTAACCCCCTGCTCCCCCCTGATCACACGCCGTCACAAAAACTTAGACCCCCTTCTTCGTGACATCACAAAGCCTCCCCCCCCCCCCANTGTTAATAATTTTCCGTGTAAATTTGGAATATGTTTTTGTCTCATTTGAGGGTTTGGGGGGCCTGTGACCTCAATAAATTTCTTGTGGCCTTTAATAAAAGCATCTTATTTTTTCAAAATTGTGTGCTTATAGGTATATCATCTTATTCGGCCTATTTTATTAATGCTTACATAAATATGGCATGGAATGGTTAACACATTCCACGCCTTTTACTTTTACAATGTACTTCCTTTCAATTACAATTATTTAATAATGTTTATTAATTTATAAAAACCCTCATACGATTGACTTAACCGTAGCCGTCCTCAAATGACGTCCTAAAAAAAATTAACCCCCTGCTCCCCCCTGATCACACGCCGTCACAAAAACTTAGACCCCCTTCTTCGTGACATCACAAAGCCCCCCCCCCCCCCCATAAAAGCCGTTATTTTCTATTTGAAAATCCGCATGTTTCCAATTTATTTATTTTGTGTCAGTTAAATACTTTTCAGTGTAAGGCTGCACTCTAGTATCGTAACACGTGTAAAACCCCGTAAAACTTTATTAAATTAAGTTTCGCTAATCCTATATTTCAGTGGAACTTTTATTTAAATATACGCGTTTTGATGTGACTTCAAATGAGTGACACCCTCCCCCCCCACATGTGTGACGTCATTTATAAACACCCTAAAAGGGCGGCAAATTGGAGACCGCCCCGGGCGGCAAAAGCTCTAGCTACGCCACTGTATAAACGTATGTCCTAAATGGAATCCGACGATGACTGAACAGTATATAAATCGGTGTGCTAAATGAAAATTCACGGTGAATGTATATTTATAATATAAAATTATGTAGCTCGTATTGATTACTGCAATTCTCTTCTGTCAAGTGCGCCAAAGCAATGCGTTGAAAATCTACAGAGAGTTTTAAAACATGACCATGTTACTCCGCTACTTTACTCACTTCATTGGCTACCCATACAAGCCCGAATAGATTACAAACTGGCCGTTCTCTGTTACAACTTCTTTTCAGACTCATTTCCTTCCTATCTTACTGAACTTTTGTCGGTCTACTCACCAAGTCGTCAGCTATATACGCTCTTCCGCAGAAACACGCATTCTCTGTGTTCCTAAGACACGAACTAAAACATTTGGCGAAAGGTCATTCTCTTTTTGTGCAGTCAAACAATGGAATTCTCTACCATCACACATCCATACATTCAAGACTGCACTTAAAACACATCTTTTCAAAATTTATTTTCAAAATTAATGAAACATTTCTTTTAATGATTAACGTAGCTGATGTACTACGTATTGTCATTTATAAAGTTAGTATGATATGAATGTTTGTTTAATTAATATATCTGTTTTTATCTCCATGTTAAGCGCTGAACAGTATATAAATATGTGTGCTAAATGAATTTTGACGGCGACTGAAACTGTACATAAATAAATGTGCTAAATGGACAACGGAACATAATTATAAGGCTGTTAATTACTAAATTTACCTATTCTAAATTTACCCACAATCCTTTCTCCTGGTTGGCCGTAGGAAATCTGCTAGCCGGAAGTATCCCAAATGTCAAAAAGTCAGACCGGGTTAGAGCGAAATGATTTACTTAACATACATCACGAGTTTTGGTTAGTTAAGGGGACTTGTGATGGGGTGGGGTGGGTTAGTACTCACACTACACGTTTGTTATTCTGGGCGGGAACTTACCCAGGAACGGTCCACGATCTTCCAACAGTATCCCGCCAAAAATCCACAATCTTTAGGTGAAATTCGGTACCGTATATATAAATATAATCTGAGGCAGGCCAACTCCACAACCAAAACCCCCCTCCCCTTAATGTCAACCGACATTTGTGGTGCAGCGAGTAGAGCAAAGTTGGGAAGAGTGCCATTGGCGAGTGGGCTTGTACAGCTACAGCAGAAGCTGCAAGATCATGTGCGTGAATCCCACAGGAGCACAGAAAATTCCGTCGTCTTACGAGACATAAGGAAGCCAAAGAAAAAAGAAGATATTTATTATCTCCATGTAAAGCGCTGTGAGCCCGGCTCCTAGCTGGGACACAGCGCTATATAAATTGTCATTTTATTATTTACGTCATGTGGGTCATTGGTGGCTCTCAAACGTAAATATATGTGATTCATTATCATTAGCTGAGGCAGCAAACAAACGAAAACTAGATGAACAGATGAATTAAGCTGAAAACACACTTCTCACACGAAATAGACAGCGTACTCTGGAGAGTGACAAAGTTGTGCACACTTTCACTAACGATTGTCATCACATTTCATTATTACTTTGCACATTGAAAAAATATATATTATTAAGATGTAGGGTCTTAGTCCAGTGATTAACTAGGCCCTTTTCTCTAAAATGTGTAGAGTGTGAGGGAGGGAGGGAGGGGGAGATATCTGACGGAGGACGCTTTGCAGTTTAGAATTACCCTGAATCGTTTTTATTTTAAATATTGCACACCAAATGGATGCTGTGCAACTTTTCCAACGAGTTGTCTTTGTTTTGTTTTTGTTGCTTTTTTAACTTTTCACACGGACCAGCGAACCATGGGTGGACCATTGGCCGAGGGGGGGGGGAGTTTTCATCGGATTGCACTAAGTAAAACTTGATTAATAAAAGGGCATAGCTATTAACTACACATACTTATCTCCAAAGCGACGACGCCACTGTTTAGCAAGTTAAATAAAATAAGATGAGAGACGAGTCATGAACCAAGACTGGAATGGGAACCATGTGGCAAAGTTCCCGTAGACCTGACGGCAGTAGGATGGAACCATGTGGCAAAGTTCCCGTATAACTGATGGCAGTAGGACGGAACCATGTGGCAAATTTCCCGTAGAACTGACGGCAGTAGGACGGAACCATGTGGCAAAGTTCCCGTAGAACTGACGGCAGTAGGACGGAACAATGTGGCAAAGTTCCCGTAGAACTTACGGCAGTAGGACGGAACCATGTGGCAAAGTTCCCGTAGAACTGACGGCAGTAGGACGGAACAATGTGGCAAAGTTCCCGTAGAACTGACGGCAGTAGGACGGAACCATGTGGCAAAGTTCCCGTAGAACTGACGGCAGTAGAATGGGAACCAAACCAAACGCAATCTACACTAAACGTGAGAGATGTTCTTATCATTGACTAGAGACGCCGTGGTGAGGTAGATAATAGAGATAAACAAAAAATTCTGATAAAAAAACCAAAGCATGTGGTTAAGGAGAAGACTACCCACTAACTTTAAAGGGCAGAACTGCTCACAGAATGTATCCAAAACATGAACATGAGCCAATTGGTGAAGCAGTAGTCAATGAAATAAGAAGATATTTTGTAGGGCTGCACGTCAGGGAGTGGGGGGGGGGGGTCACCATCAGAGACAGGAAGTTTGAGAACAGAGTGCAATGGACAAACTTTAAGATTACATATCTCCCACAAATATATGTTACGAGATGCGACCCGCGGCGCAGCATACGCTGCAGACTAGTTCACAGATAGTGCAAAGAAAGTGGGGGGGGGGGGAGAACGGACAAAAACTGCATCTCGAAGAAATAAGAATAACGCGAATGAACCTCGGAGGGGAGAACTGCCGACGTATTGTTGGTCTCGAGACGTGCATTGCGGTTAACTACTTGCCCCCCCACCTGCACCACCCTAGCATGCCAACCATAAACTGTGCTTTGCCATCCCTGGCGAGGGTCATTCGTCAAGCTTATTTGCACTCGTCTTGTGCTTGTTCTGGTTATATAAACGCATTTGGTGGAATGAAGTTCTTCTGCGGACTCCGTTCGTTCATGAGAGTATGTTTTGAAATTCAGTTGTACATGTTAATCAGAATAGTGACAAGGTGACGTCACATCAGTGTGATACGGTGGCTGTGAAATTTGTGTGGACATACCGACGTTGTCAATAGATGGCACCCAACCATCTGGGTACATTACGACCTCGGTGTAAGACATGTCCTTTTGTTGTACAAACTGACCAGACAGTCTTCCCTAGGGGGATATTTAAGATTAGGGAGGCTTTCTTTGCACCAGCCCTATTGTTGTCTACACCATTGTGTGTAAGCTCTGCCTTTTAAAATGTATAGGTGAGACCATTTTCGTGGCATATGGCTGAACACATTCCGACAATTACACAAGACAAACAGTGTCCCGTCTCCCGACACTTCAATGGACGCAACCATATGGGCGCCAAGGGCCTGGCAGTCACTGCCATTGTCTCTTGCACAAAAACACCTGGGAGGGTCAGTCTGGAGAATACACTAATCCAAAAGTATGGGATTCTTGTGCCACATGGGATAATGTGTTTGCTTTGACCACCTAATCGTTTTGACCCACCCACTATCTCCTTTCCTATAAAGGCTCGCTCTGCTCTCTTCCTGCTTTACTTTCATTGACTCTTTGGATTTCACCGCAGCTAAGATTTTATTTTTGATATTCGTTTTATTTGTGTATTGTATGTCCGTTGAAAAAGACTCTTTGTCAAACGTTCGCTGCTTTGTTACGGTCTGTCAGTCTAACCCTTACCCTGTTTACGTCTTTTCCATTTACTTTTTTATAAGCCTGATTGCAGTCTCAGCCCCCCCCCCATTTTGTGTACTACCTGTATTAACTATATATATAATTAGATGGGCCCTCACATGGGGACCTCAGTATAATATAAATTTTGACAACTCTGACTAAAAGTAAAAGGTCATGACAATCGTGACAACTCTGACTAAAAGTAAAAGGTCATGACGATCGTGACAACTCTGACTAAAAGTAAAAGGTCATGACAATCGTCAAGACAGAAAATATCTGATGTGTCAACAATACTTTCCTCTTGGAAAGATCGCCATTATTCTATACCACAGCGCAAGTCATAACTTATTAAGATTTCCTTTGATTTTTATGCATTGTGTATTCATGTATACTACGGAGAATCAATTTTTATTCTTAATATTCTGTACCAATTAGTGCCAAGTCTCTACCTATTTTTCATAAATTTTGGAGATAGATTTTGTTCATTTCTTTATTATGTTTGCTATGAATACACATACTGCACATCTTCTTTTGATTCAATTTTCAACCTTCATTTTCTGAATATTCATTTAGTAAGTAGTTACTTTGGTACTTATTTTAGTGCATTTAAATGTTCTTTGTTTTTTAGCCTTGGCTTTGATTTTTTGCTCTGCTCAAAATTATCTTTAATTTGATAAATGTGTTTAAAAAAATAAATAAGTCAAGTATATCATTTTTGACAATTCTTTAAAGTTTTTAATAAATTTGGTTGGAAAATAAAAACAGGAATAAAAGCTTTTTTGTTAGTTATTAGTTATTATTATTATTTACTTTAAAAAAAAAACCTTTCTCTTGCCTTGACCTTGTCTTATCTATACAGACACTCCTTCTATTATAGAATCTATAGTCTATACTATACAGAATTGATGGATCTAGCTTCTTTTTTAAAAAATGGGCTTAAATATGAATGATAAACTAGAGCATAAATAGAACATTTATTGACTCCACTGACCACTGCTCATTATTTTAGCATTTATTTAGGAAACATTAACATAGGTTGTAAAAAATCATTAAAATGGGCAGTGGCCCTTTTTTAAATTTAAGCCTTTTTGCTTTTTCAAAATGCAAAGCAAAAACAAGCAAAATTCTTTGGCCATTTTCGACTTATTTCAAAATTGTATTGTTATTTTTATTTTTGCTTATTGAGATATTATGTAAATTATGCCATTTATGTGTTTACAACTTATGAAAAGTAAATCAACATTGGCATAAATTTTTTAATAAAATAATAATAAAATTTGGTTTAAAGTTTAAGTTTAATAGACTTCTCAGTTAACTCAGTATCAGTATCGATGCTGATCTAGAAAGTGACAGTGTCGCATCTTTGTCACAGTCACATATATAATATAATTAGAAGCTACCATTACTGCTGCTGGGTCTACGGAGTCTGCTGAAAACAAATAGCGAACGGTCAGTAACAGCAACATTGTCATTGTAACAGTTAAGTGTACAGAGAAACAGTGTCAGTAGCACAGCAGTCAGCAACTTCCACTAATACTAATAGTGCCAATACTAACAGAATCAAAATCAAAGATAAACAAAGCCACTCACCTGAATATTCGAGCGTTGCCGAAGTAAATAAACGATCACCGGGTCCGACTAGGAGAAGAGCCACTAGAAAATATCTCCAAAACATTTTAGGAAAAGCCAGGCGTTACACTTTACTAGTTTATGAGGGGGTTTGTTTATGTTGCCATCCCCCACTGAAGATGTCTCGCTGGCATAATCACTCTCGCTAACTCTCGGTGCAGTTGAATGAAAATGCGAGAGAGGGATACATTTGAGCTGCCAGTTAATACTTAAGTGGTTACTGGCGTTTCAACTAACGAAAAGACTACTTTTATTATATGAAGAGTATTTCATAATTAAAGAAATGTGTCAATTTATAATAATAATAGTTTATTTTTCACTTTTTAAATAAAATTAGCTTAATCTTTCAGCAATTTCCTCGTCTATTGCTTTTCATGATAAAAAATACAATAAAATAAAATATTTAATTATTTCAAAAATAATTTTGTTAAATTCGCATGCTTAAAATAGTTGGTAGCAAGATTAAAATGAAATTCTATTTACAATTAAACCCATAAGTTAGTATTAAATTGTCCATAATAGAAAAAATCTGTCCAAATACGTCACAACACGGAAATGAAAATAATATGGAGGACAACACAGAAATTGTTTACCAGGTAACAACAGATTTACCAACCTTGTCAATCATTAATATTCAGTTCAATACAAGAACCTCTTAGATACTTAGATACCATTCCGCAAATTATATTTTAGTTAACCTTATTTTTTTTATAAACGTAATATTTAATAATTTAGTCTCTATAACAAGTTTCTACTCCAATAACTTTTTTTTTTATTTTGCAAAATATTCTTGGAATGAGAGCAGATTATCTCCCTCCATACGACTAACTCTATTTTAAGAACTAACAAACAGGTAGAAGTAGAAGTGTGCCTAAACTAAACTAAGTCCAAAGTGAGTGAAACTGGGGTATCAAGTATACACGAACATTTCTGTGCAAGTGCGAAAACTTGCTTTATTATTTATAATACACTTTATAAATGGAAATTTTTACATAAGTATTTGTAATAAATATGAATTAGAATTAAGAGAACATAAGATTATGATACAAGAATATCAAATTAAAATAAAATGCTACCTTACTTTAGTTACTACCTTAGACTTAGACCAGACCTTACTTATTTGATGTAATAACTTAAACACTACCAGACTAATTAAATCATCGTCATCATGATTCCTCAAAAAACACTAGAGTTAGAGGATAAGTGTGTGTGTGTGGGGGGGGGGGAGGGGGGAAGCAAAGTAGTAATAATACATTCATTAGGTATTTTCCCATGCCCATGCTGTATTTGTTCTTCATGTCCTGTATTCAAACAAGGAATGGGTTGCTGAGGAAATCCGGAAAGCCAACACTTACTCAAATTTTAAAGCTGTAATTGTAATAAAAATGCAAGACTAACCAAAGATAAGCATAGGAGGCAATAATCTTCTGTATAGAAGGAGCATCTTTACTTTATCCAATAAGATAAGAAGATAACAATAACATAACTGGAATTTTATGATAGTAAATAGGGGCTCAGAACATTATAATTATTTATTAGAAAAATTTCCTGTCTAATGTCTGTAAAAGGTGTACTGACGGTGTACCGACTTTCCGACCCTCTTATTAGTACTGTTATTAGTAAAAGTAAAATACAGTAATTTGACCTAAATTCATATAGTAGAAGTTTCATAGGTGATACCATGTTGTGTGAGTGACACATAATAGCTGGCATGGGCTTATAAGATGGAGGCAGGGCTAACCATACTTGACCCCTCCCACATCCATCACATATATCCGGCATCCTTCCGGCATCCTTCCGTCTCGCGAGACGATGGTGCATCACCGTTGGGTTGGGTTGCATTTCCTATCCATCACATAGTCAAGGGCTTAAAAGATGGAGGCAGGGCTAACCATACTTGGCCCCTCCCACATCCATCACACAGCCAAAGGTTTAAGAGATGGAGGCAGGGCTCACTATACTTGGCCACTTACACATCCATCACATATTTTTAAAAAATTTTTTTTACTTATCATAAACATTAAATCCAACCTTTTCAGGGTGATTTTTTTCGACTAAGTGAGACAAGAAAAAGGCTCATTGGAACTAAGGCGAGCACGTGGAAACCAAAGTACTTAATTTTTCGCCTGAGACACGGCAAACCAGTACTTGAATACCACAAAAGGAAACCGAAAAATAATAAAAAGTCAGAACGTACTCTTACAGGTACGAGCCTAGAAAAATAATAAATATTTGAAAAGCTTAAAATTAAATATTTAAAATATAAATCACGATGTGTTAAATCATTCAAAAATAACTATTTTATTGGCTGTTTCTTTTTAAAAATAAATTATGATGACATCACATTAACTCAATTATTTTTATTGGTATAATTTTTAATATATTTGAATTTAGACTCTGTAGAGCTTTGGCCAAGCTACAAAGTTGAAAAGTTAAAAAATGCCAGAGGAAGGACTTTTGTTTGTGAAATTACCTCCCCTAATTTCCACACCTTTATATCTGCAAATGAAGAAAAGGAAATTGATATTCTGGTGTTTCTCTTACAAGTGCAAATCAGACTCAAGGACAACATAAGAGGTTTGTGTTCATTTCTTCTAGAAATAAATTTTTTTATAAAATAATCAAATCAGGGATACAGATTTTTAAAAATCCTGTAAGTAGCACCACGTTGATTAGTGAGCAGTTAACAACAACATTTTTTAGTTCAAATTGTTTGATGAAATTAATAGCTGAGATATCGAGCATAAGCATTATTCCCTCTAAGATTCTTTGGTCTGTGCAAAGTTAAGTTCAAAAGCATCCATGTTGTTGTTGTTGTTTTTTTTTTGTGCTCAAGGACAAACAATGTGTTATCCGAATCAAAATTTGCTGCGCTGCAATTTACAACTGCTGCACTGTGTCTTTCATAAATCTGCGCGGCTGGCCAGGCAGCTTAAAGGGAACATTGGTCATTGGTATAAAATTAATTGTGTGTTTGTGTGTGTGTGGGGGGGGGGGGCGCGATTATATCAAAAGCATTAAAAAAATTTCAAGAATTATGAATATTTTCATCCATATTTTACCAACACCATGAATTGAATAAATGGATAAAAAAAATTGCTTTTGATGGTGAAATATAAGTATGCTATAATATTTTTAATATATTATGTAACAATACTAATAGGATGCTTTAAACAATGAATTCATCTTCTCTTCAGATGATCTTATAAGTGTCGTACCAGAAGACTCAGAATGCCTGAGAAAAATTGGAGCAAATAACAGTAAATGTGTGCTGCATGCCTCACCATGGGGACTGACATTGGCATTAGAGGTAAAATTTCAAGTGTAATGTTTTAAAACTGAGAATATTCTATTGAATCAACACAGGGATTGATTAATAATAATTTCAATATAGTTTCATATATTTTGTATATCTTATATTAAAAATTATTATGAAATATTTTTTTTTCTTTATTAGGGTCTGGTTGGTGTATTTTAATTAAACAATTTCTTTTGGTAATAATTGTGTCTATGTAATTATTTGCAAGTGATTTCATATTATTTAATTTAATTTTTTCATGCTATTATTACAACTATTCATATCATAATCACATTATTACATTTTAGAAGACCACAAGGGAAGAAAAGGCTATGTGACATTTTTTATTTTTTTAAGTTATCCCTTGTATCTGATAGAGGGTCAAAAGTAGTATGTTCTGAATGAGGTTTTATGAAAATATCATTCATGTATATACCCCTCTTAAAAATTAAAATCTATTTAGTTAATTTAAAAGAAATCTGTATAATTTTGAACTTAAAAACTTGAATATCTTAAAACTACGTAAATGTGACATAGCCGTTTCTTCCCTTAAGCTCTTCATTTGCATACTATTGCAACTTTTAAAATGGCTGCATTTAGATCCAGTGGTGATTCATAAGTTTGTCTTTCAAAATGAATTTTTTTAATATGAAGCATGCTCAACAGCATTTTTTTTCCTCTCAGAAAACAAGAGCGCTCCTTGCTCAATGGCCACTGAAAAGTATTCGATACTACGAGGTATCAGAACCTGGTCACTTTAACATCGAAGCGGGTCGAGTGGCTCCCATGGGAGAGGGTCTGTTCAGCTTCAGGACTCAGAGGGGAGAAGAGGACTCCATGTATGACCTGGTGGATAGTTACATCGTCAACACCCTCGACAGGGTCAAGGTCAGGATTCCAGGGTTTATATCCTGTTTGCCATGTTGTTGTTTTTTTTTGTCTATTGCATTTGAAGACCTCTTGATGTTAGCTTCAATAACCCGAGTCTCACAAAGAAATGATTTTTAACTCTTAAAGTTGCAAAGCGTCTCTTCCCGCTATCTGGAAAGCGTCGCAATGCGTTCCTAGATACCACTCTCGTTAGAAATGAGATCTCGGAAAGTAAAAACTCTTCAATGCTTGAAAAATGATGTATTCAACTTCCGGCAATGGCGGCCGTTGCCCGCGCTAGTATTATCGCTCGATTCGCGATGTTTTTTGGAAGTTTTTACGTTTTTTTTAGAAGATGCGATTTCGCTATACTTTATCACTAAAATAATAGTACTAAACTACAGGTAAATATTGTTTTAAACTCAGTATGATCTTTTAGATGCGTAAAATAACCATTCTTAGCCTAAAAAATGAAGTCAGTATGACAATAATATTATAAATGAATTTTATGCAATTATTTTCATTTCATAACCGGTTGATCGCAATTCAGGAAATTCTTACGGTACTGAGGCGGAAGTTTTCCAAAAACCTTATGGCGCATTAAGAGTTAAAATGTCAAACACTCGGTGACACATATTGTCTTCATGATTTGGCTGATTCCCAACAATTGAATTGTCTACCATTTCACATTCACAGTATTAAAACTACTATGGCTTTCAAAAATGCACTAAAAACACATCTCTTGAGACTTTATTTTCAAAATTAAGTTAATAAAAATCAAACACCTCTTTAAAAGATAAACGTAGTTTAAATGCACCCAAAATTTCATTATATATTGCATTTAGAATATGAATTTTTAATATAGAATTAAGTAATAAATATGTGTGTTCCTAATTATATGTAAAACTCTGTGAGCCCAGTTGCCTGCTGGGATACTTTGTTATATCACTGATCACATTATTATTATTATTATTTGTATTCATTGCTTGCCTTGAACTGAGCCAGCCAAAGCCAGCACCTCAGATACCTTACCATAATGTTTTACCCCACAGCCGACACAGAAAGGAACCCCGGAGGAGATAGAAGACTACATCAGAGAACACGACTGCCTTCACTCGCTGACCACCATCAGCGTATGTTCACCCAAAGAGCCAGAGATAAGAAATATACTCTCCAGAAACTGGGGCATCGGATCGCTGGCACCGGGTTAGATTGGTTTAAAATTTTATTTCTCTGAATTTATGTTGAAAATTTCTAAACATTCTCCCCGTTGCCCCTCTTGACCGCCTATTGTCTCCTGGCTGAAGAGTGAGCGATGAACGACAATCGCTTAGACATGAACGACAATGGCTTACACATTGTTGCATTCGGTCTTTAAATTCTTGAATGAAATCTTTCATGGAATATTTGGCGTATAAATATTGTAATATATCAATCTAATTGCATTTTATAATGTCCAGAGAAGTGCCCTTATTTATTAAAAGTAAAAGTAAGGCCCATTACCGGTGGTCATAGGGGGTCCCTAATGTTTCCATTAGAACTTACTAGGGGCTCGGTAGACCCGGTGGGTGCTCCTATTCTCTTCCAGGTCAGCGGAGGACTTTCTTAGCGTTAGACATTCATCATTCTTATTGTGGCTTTGTGTTGGCTCGATCCCACGCCCCTCAGCTTTTGAGGCCAGCGCTCTAATAACTGCGCTATCATCCAGCTGCTCCCTTATTTATTGCTATGAAACAAAAGAAGAATTTTAATTTGATCACTATTATCATCCAAATTTTTAATTATTTTTTTTCACCAAATTTCTTTATAAAAAATTTTCAGCATTTAATTTCTTATTTTTGAAACAGCGGAATTCATCCTTTGGGTTCGTTATGGCTTGGCACTTGTCCCATTTTCTTGTTACTATTTTTAGTTCTTCTCAGGTCTTTCTTGATCAAGCAGACTTTTTCCAGTACACTGCATCATGTTTAAAAATAAATTGGTAAAAGTTTGTTTTTTTTGTTTCTTGAGTCTTAGAAGTAGATTTTAAACAGATACTTAACAAAACAAAACGGTTCGGGTTAACTGTCAGTAAATGTTTACACCAGTAATCATTTGAACTTTATTTACACATCCGTAGTATCCCAACTACTAAGGCCTTTAAGGCTACACTTTAAGACACGTCTCTTTGAACTTTACTTTCAAAATTAAACAACATTTCTTTAAAGTACCATATGTGTACCGTACTGACATGTACGTGTTTGCTGGGATATAAATGTTTATTAAATGTTTATTAAATACTTATATGTATGTTATTATTTTTATGTAAAGAGCTGTGAGCCCAGTTCCTTACTGGGGTACAGCGCTATATAAATTGTCAATTTATTATTATAATTATAAAGTATTTGTCTATCACAGAAGATGTACAGATGAGGTCAATGGCAGGGAGAGATGGGTAAGTTGTCTTACTGCATGGAGAAACTTACTTCACTATTATTTATAACTGGCTAATCATTTTAATGCTTTCAATAGTGGATTTTCGCTCCATTACTTTGGTGATATTAACAGTCTATGTTATTGAGCTAAAGTAGCAGATACTACTTTGTGAGAACAATTGTCGTCTCATCTGCTTAAACTAAAAGTTTAAATATTTATCTGTTACATCTATTTCTAGTTTGAATATTTATCTATTTCATGTACTCCTAGTTTAAATATTTATCTGTTTCATGTACTCTTAGTTTAAATATTTATCTATTTCATGTACTCCTAGTTTAAATATTTATCTATTTCATGTACTCCTAGTTTAAATATTTATCTATTTCATGTACTCCTAGTTTAAATATTTATCTGTTTCATGTACTCCTAGTTTGAATACCAAATTTAGCTGTTGATCGCTATGCTTTCTTATTGCATTTTTATAATTAATTTTTTTTCAATACTTCAGAGAACAGCCTATGTCTCCGACTGCTGTCCAGTCTTCAAGCCTGGTCATCAACTTAGAAAGGCCTGGTGAGTCATCATCTGACCGAAGGAGGAACAGCTCTGAAAGTCGTTCAAACCCTCCCGTCGGTGAAGATCCCAGGCCGACTGACCGACGGCCGCCCCTACCCCGTAATATTAACAGCGGGGCAACACGGCGGAGCAAGAGGAGAGAACACAGCCTTCCCAGGAAGGTTGACGTTGCAGACGGTCGTGGGGTGAGGTCAGTGTCACCAGACAGGTTGAAGTCAGGTTCTCCTGATGGCCAAAACAGGTCGAGGCATGGCCACAAAGGTTCTCAAAGTAATGACGGACCTGACACCGACCTCGTTCAGGGCAACAACACCCAACATCACCACACAGAGTTCTACAAGTTGACATCACCAAACATGAAGGTCAGGGTCACCAAGTCACCCATTGCAGTGAAAAATCCCAACAAAGTAGGTCGGGCCGAATATCTACTGTCCCAGCAGCTTAGTGGTGTCAAATCTCCAACTTCTGACGGGTCAGCGTTGGCAGGAAGTGTCGCTCACTCAAATAGTCCCAGCATGAACAGCCGAAATGGTGAATTTGATTTCGGGGGGAATAACTCTCTGGACAGAAAATGGGAAAAGCTGAGGAAGGATTTTAGCGGCAGTGAGCGTAGCGTGGCCAGCAGTGTTAGCTCATTGGCCTCTCCGAACGGGTACATCAACCTTCAACAAAACTCTGGCAGTATCCAACACCACAGACAAAAGTCAGCACCGGAGACTATCCTTGGTGCCTCCGGCCATCAGTATTCTCGCCACAACTCGAAAGACAGTATTAATTATGATCATGGGTTGTCCCCCCCTGTTGTCCGTCACATCAGGCAAAGATCAGCTGACGGGGTCAGTCACACGTCAGTGAAAAGCACTGAGCATTATTACAATATCAGCCAGCCCTCATCAAGTGAAACCAGGGAGGAATCAGGGGAGGCTACGCCAGACGACTCGCCTGAGTCGGAGCCCTTGGAGGGAGGCAAAAGTTTAGCCCAAAGGCAGGTGAGTGGGTTCTCTGGCCTGGATCAGGTCGACAGCACCGTCGGTGAATGGCTGGTGTCGGCAAGCTGCGAGGATCTCAGCGATCACATGAGGACGGTCATCTACGACGATGGCGACGGTGAGGACGTTGGGAGGGTCAAGAGATTCAAGCAGGCCAGGTTGACCGAGGATGACAGCAACACGACCCTCTCCTCCAACGCGTCGTCCACGTCAAGTGACAAGCCCCCCCTGCCGTTCACCGGTCTCAAGAAATTCCATGACAACACGGATATAAACGGATACAGGGATAGGAGCACGTCATTCGGATACATGAACGTACCGCTGACTACCTCCAGCTCTAAACCCCAGTCGTCCGCTCCCAGTGCCCACCTCATCAGGAAAATGGTCAACGCCAGAGCCAAGCAAGAAACTTTGAGAAAATCCTTGTCGAACCCCAACTTCCTGAACCTGGGGAGCAAAGAACATTTGTTCAACCTGAAGGCCACAACCAACGGTGGCTCCTCCACAAAACTTGATGCTCAGAACAAACACAAGAGCAAATCCTTCAGCAGCCTGTTCCCTGCCATTAAAAAGGCCTTCAGCCGCGAGAGTCTCGGACACAGCCGCAGCACGACCCCGGAACGAAGAAGCAGCCGTAGTACCAGCCCCGAGAGGAGGTCGAGTTTTATTTTTAGAAGAAGGAGCAGTGACTCGGAGTCCCACGTCAAAAGACAAAACAGTTTTCACTCCATCGGCGAGATGACCATCAAAGGAATTCGCATGACGGCCCGGAGCCGGTCATTTAGGCGAGTGCGGGGGTCTAAGTCTGTTGAAGTTTTGTCCAGAGTTTCAAATGATGTAGACGACGACACCCGACTCAGCTCTGCCACCACCATGTCCACCCCTGCAGGGGCAAATTTTTACGACGGGCCAGATGCCGACGGCAGAAATACTTCAGGATCAATCTTACAGCGGTCGTCGGCTCCCGTCCAAGCCACTAATCCTAATTTTACGGTCACAGCCGGTGTCGATTTGAACCCCCCAGTCCCACCGTTACCTTCCCTCGATGAACCTCCGCCCCTACCGACGAGGGCCCGCTCGGTCGGCGGCCAGATCAACATTAACCAACCGTTACAGCTGACCAAGTCCCCTGGTGATAGACCAGGGCTGGCCGACCAGTCTTCGGGTTATCAGAATACTATTGATACACCAGGGCCATCAACACAATCAGGGCAAAGTGAGTTGCCTGAATCTAGTCATGGGTACAGAAACTTGGATGATAGTGTTTGTGAGCAAGTGCTACCGAGTCTATCCGCTAGTAACAATAGTGCTTCAGCCAAGGCCTACTCAGGGCACGGCTCTAGGGAAAGCAGTTCCAAAGTTGATGAAACACCCAGCACCCGTGTCAAGGAGGCGCTGGAAAATTATTCAAATGGCCCCAGCGTTGACTCGGAACAAGTTGTTAAACCAGCAGAAGATCCGTCACCATCAAAGCGGCTGCTTGTCTCCGATTTGGTGGCAAAAATGGAGGAGAGCTGCCACCAGGTCTCCGGGCTGGCTGTCCACAAATCACCCAACTTGCCCCACAGAGCTGCAGACCCTCAAAGCAAAAGCTCAGCCTCACATCATGGAAACGATAAAGCCGCTTGCAAGCCGCCCGAGGCTAGAAGAGGTGTGGACTTGAAAACCCAACAGCATTTAATTAACGACGGCGGTTATTTAAAATCAAAAGTTGCTGACAGGACAGGAAGAAGTTTTGTACCTACAAGTCCATCAATTGATACCAAAGTTGATATGAGAGCAAGGACTGACAGTCAGAAGTCCTCAACCAAGAGCCAGGTCAGAGGTGGCAGCCAGAAGTTAGATTCAAATCATAGGGTCAGTGGTGGTAGTCAGGGGTCAAACTCAAATAATAGGGTCAGTGCCAATAGTCAGGGGTCAGATTCAAAAAGTAGGGTCAGCATTGGCAGCCAGGGATCAGGAGCAAGCAGCAGGGTAAGTTCAAGTGGTCAGGGTCCGGATGAAAGAAGAACTAGCACAGGCGCACGCAGCGGCCCGATCAAATATGTCAAGGTAAGGTCCTCCACCGGAGACACCCCCGATGCATGTCCGGTTCCAGCAGATCCCAAGCCAAAAACATTGCCCTCGCCCTTCCAGCCGATCCCTTTCAGGCTTCAGAAGCTTAATGAAATCAGGTCTGTGAAAGCCCCAACTACAAACAAGAAAAGTTCCTGAGTCTATATTTACGTCTGTTTCCTGTGACAGGAGCAGATAACTTAGGATTAACATTTTTGTAAAGTTGTTGAATACATGTTACCGTCAGTCCCTCAAGTCTGCATTCAGGTCCCAAGAAGCCATCACAGCCTCAGGTCACAATGTCAACTTCCAACATTCATTTAGTCATCACTATCATAGAACTGTCCTCCTGGGACTTACATTTAGTCATCACTATCATAGAACTGTCCTCCTGGGATTTAAGGCATACAAATGTTATAGTGTTATATACTATAATTATGCACATTTGTTACTCAGATGAAATCAATAGTTCGTTGATGTTAATTTTTTCTTTAAAATCAATAGTTAATTTTGATATTAATTTTTTTTTGCGGTTGAAGAATTGACTTTTGCATACATGTCAAGACATGTTTATAAGAACACATGTTTATAAGAAGATATGTTTATAAATAGACATGTTTTTAAGAAGACATGTTTTCTGTATTAAATTTTGATGTGCACAAATTTACATAAGAATTATTCTCATGCTAGAAATAAGTTTCCTACTCCGCAAAGTTTCTCTGTCAAAAGAAAATATTTTTATGTCAGAAATGTAGAATACTTCATTCTAAATCCAAGCCAACAGCCGTGATATAGCATTGATGGCGACCCTATGGCACAGTTGGCACACAGATAGATCCTCATCAGCCGGCATGCAACTAAAATATTAATTCCTTAATTAAACCACTATGTGTTGGCAATTTGCTATAAATAAATGGGTTTTGGTAGAATTTTGGGCACGCTGCCACTAAAAGGTTCGCTGTCACTGGCCTCTAGCATTACACTTTTAGGGCATAAAGCAGATGTGATTTTTAAAGATGATATTGTGTAACGTTTAATCTATCATGTTTATGTGTGAGAGTGGCATACCAATGGTCACGGGTTCGAATCCATGCGAAGGCAAGGATTTGTTCCCCGGGCCTAGGGCGTCCCTGAGTAACCCAGCTCTGAATCGGTACCTAACAATAGTTAGGCTGCTAGTTAATGCAAAGAACCCTCATACCCGTGGCCTGTGAACGCTGCATCACTTGCCATCAGATCATCCGTCATGGTCTGTGGACGCAATTATCTTCTGCATAGAAGGAGTGTCTGTATAGATAAGATAAGATTCCTCTCCTTCCTTTTAACTTTGAAATATTACAAAATTATTCTGAAATTTGTGCTAGATATAATAAACTTTTATTATTAAGAATCCTTGTACCGTAAAATTATCAGGGAAGGAAAGAAGAGTGACATCTGTTAAATTTACACTGAGCAACATCACTTATGAATTTATTATTATTATTATTATTATAATAAATCAGAATTTATAATTTTTATACAAACCCCTCATACGTGCCTTTGAAGTTTTTTAGTGATATAAACTTGTATTGTAATGGAAAACGTCATCGAAAATATTTATAGATTTTTGTCTTATGCCTTATACTTATATAATATTTAAAAGTTTTTTGCTACTTATTTTGTACCAAAAAAAATATTTTATAATTTATACCCCTAACTTGTGACTTTTTCCTTTCATGTTTTTTAAGGCACTTGTCCCTGCAGCTCTATATTATATAGTTGTACATTTTGTATTTCAGAGAATTATTTATAGAAATACATTTTTGCATGGTGCTGTTGAAATTGTGGTTGTTCCTCTTAGATTTGAACCCTGCAGTTACATTTTTTAAAAGCAGGATGTTTAAATATTTTGATATTTTTTTAAATTACATTTTTTTATATTACTGTTAATAAAAAGTTCTGTTTTAGATAAAACTAAAAAAATTCATCAGTTTTATTTTATTTTAGACTTCTTAAAAATTCATTTGACCATTAAAAAATTATTGCATTTAACAGTAGCTTAAAAGGTTGTTAGATAAAGATGAATATGAAAGAGAAATTTTAAAAACTATAAAATTTGCTACTCTTTTTTAAATGATAATCTTTAAAAGTTACTTTAAAACCTTTTTTTTTTTTTTTTAATGTTGAATTAATGGCTGTTTTGATGTTACAGCTTATTGTGATTACCCAGTTTTTCATGAAGGGTTGTTTTAAAAAAAAAAAATATCTTTACATAAATGTTTGTGTCAATAGTCAATTGATGAACCTGTTGTGAAATTTTAGGCCTATGACAATGAAAAACGTCTCCTAACCAACTAAATATAATTAATTGTGTTGGAGGTTTTATTACTTGAATGAACCATGTTCAGAGTTGCTCATTGTTTTGTTGTTTTTTTCGTTCATATCATGATATTGTCTATGTGCCTTACAGCTGAACAATCTTAACAAATTATACATATATGGTTTTGAGCTCAAGTCGAGTTTTTTTGTTGTTTTTTTTTTCTTCTTCTTCTTTTTTTTACAATAAAACAATCAAATTATTTGCTAACATTGTTATAAATAATTAAAATATACACAACTTTTTTTTTTAAAAAGGTTTTTCCTATAACAGAGTTGATGAACAACAGATATTTGGTATATGTTAAACAGCATTATCAACATTACTATATTATTATCATCAGTTACAACTCCTGCGTTTATAGATTTTACTGTAAATCTATCAATCCCTAGTGAATCATAATTGTTTGATTTATTCCTAGATAATTGCATTGTAATTCTTGTTATACATAAGCATTTGATGAGTTTGTCTTTCTCCTTTCTGGGCTCAGGCATATCATGACCACCAGTGTGTTTTCAAATGGTGTGTTTTCAAAAATTTGTTTTAAATTGGTGTGTTTTCAAAGGTTTGTTTTCAAATGGCATTTTTACTTGGTTGTGTACTGTATAGCTTTTTGTTCGATTATCTCTCAAATAATTTTTTTTTAACACACATCTAAGATTTAATGTGTTTTTTTTTTTGTGTTAAAATTAGAATATTTTTCATTTTACTACAAGTTCTATAAAATTATTAGAGATTCACTGGATCCTATATTTATAATATATATATATTTTTTTTTTTCCAAAAACTGTGCGCCTTGAAATCTATAAAAAATATTTTTAAAATTTAATCCTCAAAACTGGTATAAAAATTTTTAGATTTCATTGTATTGGCTTATAATAGAATACATCCTCTTATAAGATTAGATATTTTTGCTTGTTATAACATTAGACTGTTAATGAAAGTGTTCATAACTTGTCTTCCATCCCAAGTTTGATTTCTGGGCCCTGCCGCAACAACTATACTCTATCCAAACCAATTTATAAAGTATTAAATGCTTGATACTCAAAAATTATCATTTATTTTTAATTTTTTATTCATAGTAAGGTCTTTTTTTTTCTTATATGCTATTATAAGTTTTGATTGCATGTTATGTTCTGCTGTTTACATGTAATTTTTGCTTAAAACTTTAACTGCCTGAAATGATATATTCAGCTTTCATGACTTCAAATATTTCCTCTTTCTTCTTTATGTTTTAAGTTTGTGTGTTTTGGTTGGCTCACACCATTTGAAGAAAAAAAACACTTACTTTGGGTAACAAATTCATTTAAAACATGTAATCATTATTATTTTTTTTTTTAAAATAATTTTTTGTTGAAATCTTTACTATGGCAATCTGTATCTCTGCAACCGTACTTTTATAAAATAATTTTTATTTGGTGGTAGTCATACACTGCGTGAAAATAATTTATATAGTGTCCCTGTCGTACCATTTACTCATTGAAAGTCTTGCGCTGTAATGTTAGTAACAGGCTATAAACAGGTCACTTTATATGCTGTTCTGTGATATTAAAAAAAAAATTTCATTATCATGGGTAATCAAATTTCATTTTTTTTATATGTAAATGCTGAGTTAAAAAATATTCTAAAACTCTAAACTCTGTAAATATTTATCTATCTTAATTTTAAGATCGTGCAAGAAACCTTTTAACAAGCAGATTGATCTGCTTCATGAAAATTCTCCATTATTATTGATGAGTTAAGTACTTCAACTAATGTAACAAAAAAATAAATAAAAATATGTTATATGATTCAATATCATAGCTGTGAAAATACATTTTTATTTTTAATTTTTCGTAAAATTCAGCCAATTACATTTTTAATGCAGTTTTTTTTATTTTATTCATTATTTTAAAGTTACCCTATTAACTTATTAAAATTTTAACTAGAGCTACTTATTTATCCAGTTTTTTTGTTTTTAAATTATGGTAATATTATTTTTAAAGTTTCACACTCTAAGACCAGACTACAGATTCTAGCTACTCCGTGGAAGTCATTTCAAGTCAAAACTGTAATATTTTAAGTTCTAAAACACCCCGCAGCTTAATCTTAAAAGTTTTCTTGTACTCATTATTATGATTATATAGCAGCTATAGAAATATTTAGTTTGGACAATGGAAGATGGCATTTCAGATGCTGGAGTTTTAGTTCTGCTGGTTCTTGTGGACACTGTATTTACTGAACTAAATTCTTTTAAAAAATATATACAGTATAATCAAAGTTTTTGAGGTAGTAGCATTCTATTATTTGATACATGGATTAAATCCCTGTGTGTTCAGGAATGGGTTGTACCCTAACCATTTTTATTGGCCTTGTGTATATAATGTGTGTTTAGTGTGTGAATACAAATACAATAAATCAAATTTTTATTTTACTGAGCATATCAATTTGTATTTAAATCAGGAAGATGAGAATAAGTGAGTTGATATTACAAAGTTTGCTAGAAGTGCAAACAAAATCCTGTTTTAATATTTCATTTCAAATTGTGTGATTTTTTTTTTTTTAAACAATTTTTGAAGGTTGTGTTTTTTGTTTTGCAGTGAAATGATTATAGTCCTGGTCCTAGCTTATTTTGCCTTAACCAATTTTTCATGATTTCAACAAATGCTTTTAAGTTTTATATATTTTCTGGAGAATTTATACTTAATAACATTTTTATACCAATGTCTTCTAAAAAAATGTGTTTCATAAATGATTTTTCTGCTGTTGAAACATTTTTTAAACTTAAATGGCAAGAATTTAAGCTTCAATTTTTTAAATTCTGAGCATGAACCACATTCCATGTGGCATGATTAAGAAACTCTATTCTAGCTATAAGGACACTAATATATTTCTATCAGTTAATTTGCTCTACAAATCTAATAGGCAGTTCTCAACTTGATAAATGGCTTTCTTTTCTTACATTCCCTTCCGTCAGTGGGTTTCAACGAAATGTTTTCATTCCTGATGTCAAGATTTCTGTTACATTCTGTCACTTTCTGTTACATTTTGTTTTAAATGTGGTAAGTTTTTTTGTTTTTGTTTTTTGGAAGAGATCACAATGTGTTACTGCAACGTTCAGGGTTATATTGATGCTGGTGATCATATTTACTTTGTTCCCTTCAGTTTTTTTTCAAGCTACTTTTGTCTATTCATTTACTCTTATTTGTAACATCAACTATGGCATGGACATAAGCTTAAGGAAAGCCCTTAAACTCACATTTTTATCAGATCTTTATTTTTACAATAACTTAAGCGAGCAGAATGCCTGTTTGGAACCCAAGTGCATAGTCATGCAAGCCTTAGTACTGAGTACCCAAAAGAAGAATAAAACTTGAAAATGCTGGTTTAGAGATTGTGATGGCAAAAAGCCTAAAATTATGGCTGGTACTGATTAAAAAAAAATTTGTTTGATTATTCTTTAAAAATTAATCAATTAATTTTCTATTAAATAAATTTTATATAACGCATATACAGATACCGTTAAGTTGTGATTCAATTATTTTGCAAAATCGGTTGGGTTGCGGTAATTCCATGGCTCCCAAATTTTGTGACGTAACACAACCAATTCGCTCTGCTATGCAAGAAATAAGGAAGAAAAATCTTTTGTTTGCGCATGCACTCCTAAATAAATAATAATAATTCGAGGGAAAAGTGTGTTAGGAACAAAAATTATGACATAATTTATAAATTGAGAAAAAAATAATAGCAAAATTTTCTTAAATTTTAAACCATTAAAAATTTTATTGATTAATTAATCGCTAATATTTGGAGCCCTATCCAACTAAAATATATTGCCCCATGTGGTTATCTTGAGTTAAACTTATACTCTAGGATGTACATCCATAAGGATCTAAGACTAAATCTATTTGGTTTTTCACCAATCCTGGGATTTAAAATTGAACAAGAAACACCATCATGCTTCCCACTAACAAACGATGTGTCGATTGTATTTCTTTAATTTGCTTTTTTTATCAATTAAACCCTGAAAATTCAAATTTGTTGTCACTCGTTGGTCAGCGAAAGGCATAAAAATATAGTGACCAGTCCTCTAGAAGAAGGGGAGGCGATGCTCCTATTCGCAATCCTTAAAATCTTTCCCAAATTAATAATAATTGCTTTACTAAGTGTTGCAGTTCAAACATGTGTCATCAAAGAAAATTTAATCCTGAATATCAACTATACATTGAACAACTTGCTTTCTTTTTCCCTTATTTATAAAACAGCTTTATTTCTATTATTTTTATTATTACGAGTACATTTGCTTGAGCTATTGGGGATAGAACCCAAAGTTGTAGATAGCTGTTTCCTTGTCGGAATAGCATTTAAGTAATAGGACATTGTGCAATAAAAAATATATATTTTTGCCTTAAAGAACCTTGTGAATTTTGTTGTTTGGTTGTTTTTTGTTTTTTTTTTACATTAAACTGATATGCAATAAATAAAATAGCATATCATAACAATGACATTTAAAATTTGATTTTTTTTCCAACCAATTAGAGATCTATTTATCCTTTAAAATGTGTTACTTTTTTTATATATAATTTTTAAAAAATTGTTATTCGTAAATGAATGTGCTTGCTGTTGATCACCAAACTCCTGCTGTTGTTTTGATGAAGCTGAACAATTATTTCTGTGTATTTTGTCATGATGATTTAATCAGTTTTACTGCATGTATACACAGTTGCTGCTCTCAATATTAAAGTTCCATATCAATTTTTTTAAACAGATTTTATTTATTTTTTTATATTTTTTTAAATTTGTGCTCTCGGCTTGCACCCAGTTCAGTGACATTTTAAATTATTTACATTTTGACCACAAAAAAATTATTTAATATTTATTTTAAACATTGCTTACTGAACTGAACTGTCCCTTAACCCAAAGCTGGGTTGTTGGGACACCATTTTGAGCTGCACACATTGCTTAGGTAATTTTTAAAAAGATTATTTGATTTTACAAGTCACAATAATAAAAAAACAAAAATTTTTTAGAAGGAAAAAAAAAAGTATTTAATAATCATCATTCTCCTTATACTGCCTTTATTGAATGATAGCGATGCCCCATGGCAGTATGTAACATGGACACTGCCAAGGGGGGTGAGCTAACAATGGTTATATACATACATAATTATCTGTACAAATTTAAAAATCAAGCAGAGAAAACAAACCTGATGGAACCATGCAGGTAAAGTTGAATACATGAATTTGTTTCAAACAGACAGATAGAGAACAAGTTCAGGAACCTTGACATAAGAGCCGGTCATGTGACAGACCAATAGAGAGCAAGTTCACAAACCTTGACATAAGAGCCGGTCATGTGGCATTCTTTAAAAAGTCTGCTTGCTACACTTTAATTAATACAGAAGAATTTGTTGTGGTATACAAGACGACAGCCAATATTTGGATGACATGACATGACATTTCTCAAAATTAAGGGCAACTGATTTACTATTTATCTTTCAAATGAAACCTTTCTGACATCACATTAACTCAACTACACAATACAAAACTGTCAATCAGTCATGCTGACTTGTATCATGTATGTGTCGATGAATTTTATTATGATACATATGATAAGTCCAACAAAACTGGGATCCTATTGCTTTAAAAAATAAATAAAGGTACAAAAATCATGGGGGATTAACCCTTGAAAAGATGTGATTTAATTGCCAGTCTACAAATTTGATGCTCAATCATTATAAAACTTGATGAAAATATTGCATTCAGCTGAACGTGTATTCATGTGAGACGAAGACAATGCTGTTCAATATCTTAAATACTTGTTGAGAATGGCAGCTATATTATTTCACTCAGTGATGTGGGACGAAATTTCAAGAGGCAACTGATGATAAAAAATTACAAGGTAGCAAACTTTCAAAACAACAAAAAAAAAAATTATAAACAATAACTAAATTTTATTTTTTAAAATAATGATAAAAATGAGAGCGAGAAAGATGTCTAATATTTTTGGAAGCACTCGTCTTTCTGTCTCTATCACTTGGAAATACTTATTAATAGGTCAGGCCTGTTGTGCATGGGACATGTCATACACAATGTCCCCTTGAAGCTGCGCAGGCACTTGACCGATGCAGCGCAGCAGTTCAGAATCACCAGGCGACAAATTTTGTTACGATATAATATCTGTGTTTGAGGGGTGTACAATTTTACACAAAGAAAATTGGATGCTGTGCAACTTTGCACTCAAGTTGGTTATTTTGCCTACAGACCAACAAATCTTAGAGGGAACATTGAACATAAGCAAATCAAAACCTAATTTACTACATCTTACTTCCGTACAAAAATTGAGAAAACTTGAGATTAATTTTTCAGTAACAATCACATGGAGAAGGGAAAAAAAAACATAGTATGTAACTAACTTAAATAACCGAGACAACTAAATTTTCAAAGGTTTAACAGTTTACCCATTCAGTCCCACAACCAAAGGTGGCTTCTTGGGGTGACAGTGGCATCACCCTACCACCCATAATACAATCAAAGCTCAGAGCAAACATAAGACTTTTAAAAACTTTCAGTGTTGGGCTGAATCAAACTTCGTAAGGCAGATTGTCCTGATATTTGTCAGTGGGAAGTTTCATCTCTACTGGCTTTTACTTTATTTTTTAAAGGTATGAACGGGGTTCTCTCAAGCATGATCTGTTAATTTATCAATTTAGGCCACCAGCCTGATGAACATTCCCCACTGAGTGGGATCCAACATATGAGCTACATCAGAATCCTGCCTGATGTCTGTATGTAAAAGTGTGAAATCATTTAGTTTGGGTGAAAACTTGCAGGCCATGTTGTTGTTTTTTTAACTCAGTCAAAGATGCAGCCCTTGTAAATCCTATCAACAGGTGTTGATATAATGAAACAAAACTATGCAGTAAAACATTTCCAGCGTGGTTGAATGATGCAGGGTCAGGGTTCAATAACGGAGGTGAGGCTTGTTCTTTATCATGTACCTGAACACAGACATAAATGAAAAAAAGATGTTGGGGTGCTTTACATTAAAATACATGGACAACTGCTGAGAATTAAATTTGTCCATCACAGTAATCTATTAAGATTTTTTTTAATCCTTGAGGTATTTTGAAGGGTTTCTTTTACCATACAAAAGATAGTTTAACTCTTAAAGCCCCAAAGCGTTGTAATGCGCCCCTCCCCGCTATCCCTAAAGCGTCCCTAGATACCACTCTCGTTAGAAATGAGACCTCGGAAAGAAAAATCTCTTCAATGCTTGAAAAATGATGTTATCGCTTTATTAAAAAATTATAGTACTAAACTACATGTAAATATAGTATTTAAATCAAAACAGTGTTTTGGATGCGTAAAATAACCATTCTTAGCCTAAGAAATGAAGTCAGTATGACAATAATATTATAAACGGATTTTACGCAATTTTTTAAATTTCATAACTGGAATGAGGCAGAAATTTATTGAAAACCTTCTGTGACTTTAAGAGTTAAAATATGCCCCTCCACCAATAGACACAGTGCCCATTTTCACAGCTGTGAAATCTCAGTTTTCTCAACACTGTTAATCAGGAATAAATTATTATAGCAATTAAGTATTTCCCCTTTACTAAACTCTAAAAATCATTTCTTGCTTTATTTCATCAAATGTCCTGGTGCCTTGCTCATTTTTATGCCTCATGTCTATCTAACTAAGTTCTTCAACAGTGACTTACTTGTCGAGGACTTCCCAAAACTGCTGCAGTGTAGCTCTGTCCAAGTGTCTGCGATGTCTGTCCAGGTTCATTATGTTAACTGACCATTTCTGGACATTGGTGTCGAGAGGCAGCTCTGACCACTTTAAGTGGAAAGCTTTGACTGTCATGAATAATTAGTTAAAAAATTTATTGGGCTGCATTTAAACAGAATACATCAAATCACTTGTAACAAGCACACACAGACACAGGCACACAAAAAAATCATGTTAAGCCTGGTCCCTTTTTGGACTCAGGACGTGTTAGCGCATTTTCGTATTATGTATCAGTACTTATGTTAGATATCAGCATTATGTAGTTATCAGTAATTGTGTTTAGATTTTAGACATATTTTTATGAATTTTCTTGTGAAATGAATATACCTGAAAAAAAATTATTTAAAAGTCATTTCTTTACATTTTAAAATTTTTTATTTTCTCTTTTATCTAACTACAAGTGGTTTGTGGTCACTGAAATAGGACTCATAAATGAAACATTCTAAATTGTAATCAGCTAATCGCCCAAATACTCCATCAATTGTTGTTTGATAGATCGTGGTTGCCAATCTTGTTGAAAGTAGTTGAATGTTGAAGCTTGTTTCAAAAAAGTTTTCAATTTCTGCCCCTGGGCCGCTAAGATCTTGATTGAAGTCACCACAAATGATGACGTAAAACTCTCTTAACTTTTACACATATTCTAATGACGTCAACAAAAAAAAAACCAATTCTTTTGCACGCTTTCACACCACTAACCAATAACTTTAACTCTTCAATGCTTGAAAAACGATGTATTCGACTTCCGGCAATGGCGGCCGTTGCCTGCGCCAGTTTTATCTCTTGATTCGCAATGTTTTTTGGTAGTTTTAACGGGGTTTTTTAACGGATCGAGTAACTGAGTGTTGATGCACAAATGGCAGGTCAGGACATACAAAAAACATATATACATCATGGGTCTAAGACTTATGGTTGCTGAGATCTAGGGTGATGACAGACGGACAAAACGGGTGCAATAGCGCATTCGACTTCTCGAAAATGCGCTAAAAAGGGATCATCATTTATCTAATTATCTAACTTACATCAATAGAAAATTTTGGTGAGAAAAAAAATAGAACTTACTTTTTGAAAATATCTCAACAGGATTTCCACTCCACGGCCAGCTTTTAAATTGCCAGGCTGGACCTTGAACAAATACAGCCACAACTCTGTCCCTGTGAGATGAATACAGAGCATGGGCAGATGGAGGACAACAACAACTATGTAAAACACAATTCTATAGATCTACTTTGCATTAGATCATGTTGACATTGATGAATCCTGCTAAAAGTCTGAATTTACACATTGAAATTTATTTCTAAGGAACAAGCCTTACCAGTCATCTGGTGTATAAAGAACCAGCCTTACCAGTCATCTGGTGTATAAAGAACCAGCCTTACCAGTCATCTGGTGTCAGTTTGAGTGGGTTGTCAATAATTCTGTAGGGCACAGACAAGCCTCCTTCCTTACGCCTGTGTATGAGGACTTCGTTGTCCCGCTTTGTGCCCTGTAACTTCTTATCTTCAGTGCTGACAAATCTAAAGAAATAAACAATTTTGTGCCCTGTAACTTCTTATCTTCAGTCCTGACAAATCTAAAGAAATAAACTATTCTCTACAAAATCTACTAGACACCAACATTAAAAATGTTTTTGAATTGGATGATTTTTCAATGCCTAAAATATTTCTACCAGAAACATTAAGATAACAAAGAGTGGAGTCATCTTTATATTGAAGCCTTACTTTAGATCCTCTAAGATGTCTTTAGCATTCAGCATAGTGATTAGAGATGTAGAGGCTGCTGGAATGATGATAATTGGGGTACGTGAGCCTGGAATAGATATTTTAGAGTGAGTCTGGAATAGATATTTTAGAGTGAGCCTGGAATAGATATTTTAGAGTGAGCCTGGAATAGATATTTTAGAGTGAGCCTGGAATAGATATTTTAGAGTGAGCCTTGAATAGATATTTTAGAGTGAGCCTGGAATAGATATTTTAGAGTGAGCCTGGAATAGATATTTTAGAGTGAGCCTGGAATAGATATTTTAGAAACTGAAGCATTCAAATTTAAAACCTTTTAATCAGAATGTTATTAGGGTGGGGTAAAAATCTTAATAATTTAGAGAATTTAATAATTACTCTTCTAGGAATTACAAATTGATGGATAAAATAAAAATAAACCCCCATGTAGTGACACACATTAAAATGAACAGATTATCCAATGAAAATAATTATAACATTTAAGCCCTTTGTTAGTAGTACATAAGAAGCAGTAGTGAACAAAATGGGGGTGAGACTGCAATCAGGCTTATAAATAAATAGGTAAATGGAAAAGATCTAAACAGGGTAAAGGTTAGCCTGACAGGACGTAACAAAACACAAAACACTGTCAGGCTACCCCTTACCGTGTTTGCGTCTTTTCTATTTACTAGTAAGAAACAGTAACACAGCAAGAGATAATGGTTAAGGATTTAATTTTAAGAACCTGTTATGAAGGATTATGTTATTCCAATCCATTTGCTTAACAACTAACACGAACCTCTCTTCTGATTGGGGGGAGCACAGGTTGAATGACCGGCATGGGTTGTTGGATGGGTTGTGGTATGGGCTGGGGCCTATGGCGGATTAAGGGGCTTGCTGATTGGGCTAAAGCCAGGGGCCCCCCAATGATTTAAGGGCGCCAAACTTATTATTCGGCTGGATAGCGAAGTCAATAGTGCGCTCGCCTCAAAAGCTGAGGGGCGTGGGATCTATCCCACCATGTCAAAGCCCCAATAAAAATGTTGATGAATGACTATCCCTAGAAAAGTCCCCCGGTGACCTGGAGAGGAGATGGGGGCCTCCAAGGTCTACCAAGCCCCAAACAAGTTCTAATGGCAACATTAGAGCCCCCTACGACCACGAGGTTATGGGACACACACACACACACAAAAAAACAACAACCTTATATTGTATAAAAAAGGTGGCTGGACCGGGCCTCAGGTAGCATGGCTGCCTGGGGCCCATGTAATCTTGATCCGCCCCTGGCTGGGGAAACTATTTGTTAAACAACTGATACCAACCTTTCTTCTGATTTGGGGGAGGCCTGGCTTGTGATATGGGTCTGGACACAGGTTGAATGACCGGCATGGGCTGTTGGATGGGCTGTGGTATGGGCTGGGGCATCTTTCTGGCCTGTGCACCTTCAGTCACCGATTTTAGAGCCATGCCGTGGAAAGTTCCCATGGTGTCAATTTTGAATCCCTCCGTTTCTGACAATGAAAAACCAAATAAACGTCATAATCAGAAATGGAATCAAAATCAATTTGATATGAATATCAAAGCACTATATAAACATGTCAGTTCATTTTAACATCACATTACCATAAACAAATTACAGGATATGCCATTAAAAAAGAAAATCTGATCTTATGATATCTGAGGACTAAACAAGAAATATAAAAAAAGGAATTATTTTAACGTTAAACCCAGAAGATGAAAACAAAAATTCCCAATTTTCACTTCCTGGCCCCAAAATTATTTTCAATAAATCGAAATCAAATATAGCAAACCATCCGAAATTCAATTATTCTCAGGTCACTACTGACCTTCTTTTCCCTTGAATCTCTCCTGATCGTATCTGTTGTAACCACTGATAACTTGAGGAGGTCTGACCTGGGGTTGCTGAAAACAATGTAAAAAAATGTGCAGCTTTAACTCAGGCTAATGTCAACTTTGTCAAAAATGAAAAACGCCCCTAACAAATTAATCATAACTGTTTTGTTGTAAAAACTAAGTGCAAATGATCATCTGGTCGTCAGCCATGCTCTTCTGCAGACACATGAATTCTTATGTTCCTAAGACAGGCACTAAAACATTTGGTCAAGGTCTCTCACTATTTGTGCCCTCAAAGAATCCAATTCTCTACCATTACACATCCACAGTATTTCTTCTTCTAAGGCCTTTAAGACTGCACTAAAAACAGATCTCTTTAAACTTTACTTTTAAAATTGATAATGCAAAAATAAAACATTTCTTTGAATGATAAATGTTAGTTTATGTGAACCATTATGTCATTGCAAGTTGTAGTTAGGATATGAATGCTATACATTTAATTAACTCTTAATGTGCCATAAGGTTTTTGGAAAACTTCCGCCTCAGTACCGTAAGAATTTTCCCAAATTGCGATCAACCGGTTATGAAATTTAAAAAATTGCGTAAAATCCATTTTTATTATCATGGTCATACTGACGTCATCTTTTAGAATAAGAATGGTTATTTTATGTATCTGAGAGACTGTTTTGAGTTAAAAACTATTTTTACCTGTAGTTTAGTACTATTATTTTAGTAATAAAGTATAGCAAAATCGCAACTTAAAAAAAAAACGTAAAAACTTTCAAAAAACATCGCGAATCAAGCGATAACACTTGCAAGGGAAGCAGCCACCATTGCTGGAAGTCGAAAAACATCGTTCATCCCGCACTGAATAGTTTAAATTTTCTGTAATTTCGTTTCTAAAGACAGTTCTATCAAGTCGCGCATTACCGATCTTTGGTACAAAACGGTAAACTGTGGATTACCGCGCTTTGGTACATTAAGAGTTAATTTATAAATCCATGTGTTATTATTATTTTTATGTAAAGTGCTGTAAGCCCAACTGCTTGCTGGGTACAGTGCTATATAAATTATCACATTATTATTATTATTATTCTCCTCATCTCCTAAATGCCTTTCTATATTTATTCAAACTTACAACAGATGATGTGACTGCACTCTGTGAAGGGTTTTGAGTTCTTTGTGATCCCTCCTCCCTGGCCTTTATAGACTGGAGAATGCTGAAGATGTTTTTGGCAAATTGCTGCAAACACAAAAATATCAAGTCACTGGACTGATCAACAACCAAATGTGATTTACATCAATGTTATAATCAACCTCGTCTAATAAACAAGAGTGAGTTTTACGCCTATTCTTTTATGTATAACCTCTGATAGATCCAAACAATTTTAAATTTTTGGTAATCTTTTCAAAGAGAGGTGTTTTTTATACTTGAAATAGTGAGAGTGAAAAAGTGAAAAATCAATTGTAGTAATGATGGCTTATGATCAGAGGGTTAATTTCAAGCTGAACAAATCCCTGGAGATAGAGACCACTAACTTTTCCAACACTCTGTAAGATGGTGGTCCTGGTCCTCCACAGCCTCTCACGGCTGACAATGTCCCTGGTCACGTCCACCTCGGCATCCACAAAAGTCCTCTGCTCCAGCGCCCCAGGCTGCAAGTCGTCGTCACCTTTGATTTTGGTGCGCTTGATGGCCAGAATCTTAGCCTTGATGGCCGCAATTTTCTCAAGTGGCATAGCCTCATGCAGGGAGGATGACCTGTCCAAGAGGAGACGCGGCAATCAACGTTAACAACTAACCCAGAAAAACAATAATTTGCAAAAATGAAAAATAATGTAGTGATCATTCTCAAATAGTGAACCAAGTTATTTAATTCTGGTATATTTTCTGAGTAGCTCTACATCAGGTTTGCTTGTTTGTCAGCTCATATTTTTTTTTTATATTTAAAAAATCAAAATTTCTTCTAATGTCAAGTAACTTACAAAAAAATAAAGACAAAAAAAAAAGTTCTCACCCAACAGGAGCAAGTACAGAAGACTCTCTGCCACCATCAATTTTATTGATCCAGTTGATTTTTTCTCTTTGTACTTGAGGATCCTTTGATGGGAGTCAAGACAAAAAAAAACTCAGATAAGGTTTTAGTATAATTTGCCAAATTATAAGTCAGTGTTGTTATTTGGTTTAGGACACCTCCTGTTAAAACCAACTAATGTCGACCAAGTTCTACTGCACTTTATTATAAATACGTCATTAGACGGTAAGGTTGTGAATTAAGCTCCCAAAAATATAGATTACAAATAAATAAGCACAGCTACTTCAATTAAAGTTAACATTATATATTAAATACTATACCATGGAGAAAAATAATTTAGTTGAGATTAAAAAACAGAAACAAAAAGAAGGAAGATGGGCACAAGTATTTAACAAAAAATAAAAGGTAGTTGAAAAGCTGTATTTTTTTAAGTACTTGTGCTCATCTTTATTTTAAAATCATCGTAACGTTTCTTTTCTGTGTTACTTGTCTTTATTTATTTGTACTGATGAAGACATTAGTTGATATGTTTTCACATGTGTTAGTCCATAAACAAAACTTTAATTTATTGTTGTGCATCTTGATTTCATTACATATAGAATATACAAGAATAATTACTTATAACTTAAAATGTTTCAATTAACAATATTAGTTTCATTTACAACTGCATTTTTAATCTCCATAAAACTTTACAAAATGTATGAAGATTGATCTCCCTTCATACCTCCAACCTTGGTTTCTTTTTATCACTTTCACCAGCTCCATCTTCGGCAGTTCGTTTGACTGAAATAAAATGTTCCATGCCATAGTACTTTGAAATAAGAGGTCTAAATTTGGTATGACATAGGTCACAACAAATGTATTTAAAAATTACATATCATATCATTGTTATATATTATGTATAATATTTAATAATTTACTTCGTCAAGTCTGGATAAGGACTCATTATATGAATTATTTTAGAGGGTAAAAAAAAAAAAATGAACTGTAAAACTACATGATCGTGTTTTTAATGTAGCAGTGCCACAATAGTAGGCTCTATATAGATGCAAACCAAAATACCCAAATAACCAACAATATGAGATTTTGTAGTTCATCTCTTTGTCTCATGGCAGAACCACCAAAACAATGTATAGACAAAAGTCAGTGTAATTGTATAGACAAAAGTCAGTGTAATTGTATAGGCAAAGGTCAGTGTAATTGTATAGACAAAAGTCAGTGTAATTGTATAGGCAAAAGTCAGTGTAATTGTATCGACAAAGGTCAGTGTAATTGTATAGAGTATAGACAAAAGTCAGTGTCATTGTATAGACAAAAGTCAGTGTAATTGTATAGACTAAAGTCAGTGTAATTGTATAGACAAAAGTCAGTGTAATTGTATAGACAAAAGTCAGTGTAATTGTATAGACAAAAGTCAGTGTAATTGTATAGACAAAAGTCAGTGTAACATACTCTGAGTTGGCCTCTGGGATATTTCAAGTGGTGCACTTTTGTCAATGCTGCTTGCAGTGTTTGTCTCTCCATTTAGGTATGCCAGTAGGTCTTTTCTGTCAGGACGACGCACAACACTGATATTGGCTGCCTGAAAAGTGTGTAAAGAGCAGATACTTTTGAAGTCAATGCTGAAACTAATTTTCGGCAATCTAAAGAAAATTTACAAAATCATTTCCTGTCTTGTAAGTAGATGGTTATTTTCAAAAAATTTATTTAAAAAACTTCATAATTTAACAATTAAGTTTCAAAGCATTTTACAAGTTTTCTTTTGCCTATTTAAACAAAAGTAAATTTAACATTAAACTGCATACAATAATTTAAGCCTTCCACTGGTAACCTTGTAATTTGTCTAATGATATCCCTTGTGTTATAAGTTTTTACTCACCACAGCCTCTCTGACGTAAAGTGGGTGCTGTAAGTGAACATTTTTTAGCAGGTACAAGATGGAGTCAAGTGTGTAGTATTCTTTAGCAATGCCATCTTTTCCCGTTCTGAATGCGAATAACAAACAACAACAAAAAAAAATATTTATTATTCTGTTGATTCTTTTTTAGTGCTGTTATTGTTCTTTTTTTTAAATGTTAATGAGTGCATGTTTAAATGTTGATATCATGAAGATTAAAAACAATTACGCTTGTCACCAAGAATAATGTACTGAAAGATCTCAATACAGGACATTTCTGGAATTATCCTGAATATTTTTGTTTTTAGCGAGAGAGGATGTGTGTGTGTGTGGGGGGGGGGGGGGGGG
>MUZC01000073.1:142676-169475 GCA_002072015.1 Radix auricularia
GCAGGGTTACAATTTCCTATGTTCTCTTGTGAATTCTCAAACTTAAGAATTATAATTATATTTAATTTTCGTGTCTTGTTAACTTACGCCAACCGGCGTCTGATAGCCTATCGACCGGCACTTCGAGAAGCATTGAATTAAAATTTTTAAAAAGTCATTAAATAAATTTTAAGTGACCAAATATTTCAGTGGAAGTTTTATTTAAAGTTACCCTTTCGATGTGACGTCACATTTCTTCAACCCCCTCCCTCCCCCACGTCACGCATCGTCACAAAAGTGGGACCCCCCTCCCCCTGGTGCGTGACGTCATTTATGGACGGCCCCTATGTCAATGGCAAATGGTGCAGTGTCCTTAGCTACATTTTAGTCTCCGCCACTTGCTTTGTTCTGGTGAGCGTTTCTTATTTAGGGACATGAGTGCAAATCAATGTTCCCTCCAAGCAGGGTCGGCCTTAAAGCAAGACGAATCAACGCCTTGTGTATGTTCCAAATAAGTATTTGTAAAATATTCTTAATCTGCATTTTTTCATCACTTATGTCATCTTCCGTATAAATTGTATTGGCAAACTTATCAGCATTCTTGGAATCATTCTTATTTTATATATTACAGACGCTCATTTTATACAGAAGATTATTGAGTCCTACGTGTATTCATTATTTAAGTCTTGTTTTGCATTTTTATTTGAGTTTGAAATATTGGTTTTCCTGGTTTGATCAGGCAACCCTTTCCTTTTCCGAACAGAAAGAACAATAATATTTATGCGTTTGTTGATGCATACGGTATAGGAAAATGGTTTTTATAACTAGGCTATGTCTTTCGGAGTGTTGTATTACATTATCTTTAGTCTATACTCTATATATAGTCTATATAACCGCGTATACAGAGAATATTCTCTTACCGCAGACAGAAGAAAAAGTTAGAGCTGTTATAGCCTAATAAAATTTAATATTTTTTGCTCATTCAAGCTGTTTTATCTTGTACCAGAATTTTTCAGATAGATGGTGCCGACACCTTTCGATTACAGTAGCATTGAGCAAGAGAATAGAAATGATAATGGAACATGATATGCGGCTAAAAGTACTGTTGCAGCATACTACTTATTTTTATTTTTGAAAAATCCAATTTGTTAGGATGTTAATTGCACATATTTAATAATTTTGCATTTTCACGCGTCGCATATTTTTTTAAAATTTAAAATGTTAAGAAATAGATTATGGCTATTTTTTAAATAAAAAAACCTAGAAGAAGTAAATATATATANATATAAACTAGGTCTAAGTTGAAAAACCTAGCGCTGGAAAATATTGGTCAAATTTAAAAATGCATTTTCTTAAAGGAACAGATTCAATGGTGTGCATGCAAGTACACAGGACGTATCTTAAATATATCTAGTGTATTGTAATGGATTATATTTGTCCATAATGAGTCTGCATTACCCCAAGAATTCCCTTTTTAGCCCAAAATGGAATCACCGACCACTGTCTTACGTGATGCCCGTCAGTCATTTGAGGAATTTAAAGAAAAATACTTTGTTAAAATATGTTTTAGCTAAACAAAGAAGTTAACTGTGCTCATTAATTGCCAATGTTTAATTGGTATGTATTAAAAGTAAATATGTTGTTCGTCTGTCGAATCGACGAGGACCGCTCTAGTCATCCGAGTGTTGCTGAGACTGGTTTTTCCTATGTGTGCGCAGATGGCTAACGAGACCGATCCTGGCACGGAAGGTTCGGGAACAGAAAGGACATGGGACGAGTGGGTTGTCTCCTGGAGGGTTGACAGCGCGGGCCTTTCGGGCTTGCCTCTTCTTTTCTGCGGCGTTTATCCTGTTTGCCTAATCAGGGCTGTTCTCATCTGAGGTCTATTTGCATCGTCTCTGTCCAGGAGGGTGCGCACATTCCATGCGACCAATGTGAGAGGAACTATTAAATATAATCAAAGGATGTTAACACAGTTAGTTGTTTATTTTTTTATATTATTACTATTATTTTTGAAGGCCGTTAAACGTTTTAAAAATATGGACCGATTCAACCGGATACCTAAAAATTGAAAAAGTTTATGTTAATATTATTGTTACCCCATAAGGAACTGATTCTAGGAAATTTTAAATGCCCACAAGGATTCTGGATTACCCCAAGAATTCCCTTTTTACCCCAAATGTGATCATTTACCCCTATTCACCGACCCTTCTGTTAAACCGCCCGATAGCGGTAGCAATGTATTTTTCATTATTTTATATAAAGCCCCCAAAGATTGCAACAATTTAAACACGCCTCGTCCATTGGTGACATTATATTTACAACTGTTGTCTGATGTAGATCTATGTGAATTCATGAAAAAAAATTGAAAACAAAACAAAACTCGTGTGCTTACGGAGTGAAATGTTATGCTAATATTTGATATTTTATTAATGTCATCGTATTATTCAGTCTTCAACTCGCATGATTTACTGTATTCGGCGACGCAACCCTACTTTCCTGTACAATTGTGGGGTTCCTACAGTACTTGCCATATTCCTCTTCCAGCGCATACCAAATAGTTTTTTTTAAATATATTTTTTATTATTTTTTTTTCAGAAAACATGAGATTGTTATCAATGTGATAATTTTAGATCAAATGCCTTTGACCTGCATATATTTAGTAGGAAATCTGTCACTGTAACTATACGGTATGAGTCGATTTGTGGAATCGTACTGTATATACCTTCCTAATTCCATATGCAAGAACAAACACATACAAGTTTTCATTCTTTCCGTCCGGTATTCGGGCGTGGAATGGGTTGCCTGAAGAAACCAGGAAAGCCTCCACTTTAACATCTTTTAAAACTCTAGTAAGAATACAGGACTAAACACAAACCATAGAAATACGTAGGACGCAATAATCTTCTGTACAGAAGGAGCGTCTGTAACATATAAGATAAGATAAGATAAGATATATTCTATGTCTATCAACAATGAAATGGTGCTTTAAACATCAAAAGTCACACTCGCGGGCTTAAAGGTTAATCACATCAAAGGGTTTTTGACACTAACGCTGCAATGTTCGTTAAAATTATTAGGACTTGGTAACTAAACAAATTAAAAAATTGTAATATTTTATAAAACAAGCTGTGTGCATACTAAATCTTATAGAGCTTTAAGCTTAGGCTACGTAGGGCAGGGCCGGCTTTAGGCATAGGCAAACTAGGCAGCCGCCTAGGGCCTCCGATTAGTTGGGGCCTCGCAGAAAAAAAAAATATATTTAAAAAGCGAACTACGACCAAGGTTAAAACAACCAGAACAACCCAATCAGTGCAATACCCTTACTCGTTGATTATTTTTAAATAGTGCATGTTTAAAATGTAATCTTTTTAAATGTAAAGTCATCTATCCACACACATTTTCACAAGATTGGCAAAAGTGTTAACAAAATTTACGCTAAATTTATAACTGTTCAAAATCAAATGTTTTAAATGGTAAATATTTCACTTTTAAATGTCGTATGATGTTAAAAGTAGCAAAATATAAAAAAAACGACGCAAAGCATGGATTTGGGTGTAGAAAGTTTGTGTCAATAAAATCATTTGGCGAAATTAAGCTGAAACTTCATTTTCTCTAAGTATAGATCTACGATTTTTATCGATTTTAGAGCTTAGCAACGACGACAGCTAAACGCAATTTTAAAAAATAATATATTTTAGTAGTCTGGCATGGCTATTTTTTTATTTTTTTAAAATGGATATGTTAAGTTTTTTATTATCCCTTCAATACTTTGATTTTGATTGACTTAGACTTAGACATAGACATTGACATAGACATTGACCGATCACATTATAAAGTTCATTTAAAGATGCACTTAATCGATGCTCTTCGTTTAGCATTGAACATTCCGATTACTTTTGTATTGTTGGAAAAAACCCATTCCAAGTTGAAATTATTATTTTTAAAAAAAAAACACCTTTTGAGAACGATTATGACACAAGATAGCCTGAATAGTCTGTTCATGATTTATATCGAACGAGTCTCGGGATTATTCACAATTTATTGTAGACTTTGATGAGACCAATCCTTGAGTGGCAGTCTCTTCTGCATGTTACACACATGAATGTACTGGAGCAGTGTTGCCTGGCCTTTCTCCTCGCTCTTTTTCCAACTGCTTCTTCCCTAGTTTGCTCCTCTGCTCTTAGTGATCCTTCTTTCACTATAGCCCGCCACGTGGTCCTATCCTCAGTCAGGTTTTCCCAGTTTTTTTATGTCAATATTGGCTACTTTCATGTCTCTCCTACATATGTCCGTGTATCTGAGACATTGCCGACCAACCAACCTTTTCCCTGATGCCAGATCGTTGTATAGCACATCTTTGGGTATGCGACCAGTTTGCATTCTCTTGTCCAAAACAACGGAGTCGTCTTTGGCTTAGTATGTCTGGAATGCTGCTCATGCTTGCTTGAGCCAGGACCTCTGTGTTGGGGACTTTCTCTTGCCATTTGATGTCAAGGATGCGGTGCAGGCATCTGAGGTGGAAGCTATTGAGCCTTCTTTCATGCCTGGGGCTCTGTACGCAGGCCTGGTATTCCTGCAGCTTAGTCCTTGCTGTGAGTTTGGCATTAGACCAGACTCTTTTGTACAGTTTAGCCATAACAGTTGCTGCCTTCCCTATCCTATCGCTTATCTCATTTTCTAGTGAGAGGGTGCTCGAGATGTTTGATCCCAGATATTTAAAACTTTCAACAAAATCCAGGTTGCAGTTGTCTATAGTAATAGTTGGGAGGGAGGCAGCATCCTGTGCCATAATGTTGGTTTTCTTTATGCTAATGCCATGGTCAGGCCAAACTCTTTGCAGGCAGCGGAGAAGCTAAATACAGGGTTTTACAGTCCGTCTGCTGTGTGAGATATTATTATTATGCTGTTACTAACCAATAATAAGTATTTCTTAACATTAATGCAACATGTGCTGCACGCATTGCTGATGGCTTTTAGTCTACATGGTTGATACGTGGTGATTTTAAGTTTCATGCAGCCGTTGAACGTGATCGTTTGTTGGTCTTAATGTTCTTAAGATGTGAGAAAGACTGCTCGCATGCATACGTAGAGCCAAACATGTCAATACATCGCTTCAGTGTGTGGTACATGACGGGAAGCATGATCTAAGTTTTTACCATCAGCTGGTCTGCGTGTTGAAGTTTTTTCAATTCTGACCACTTGTGTTGGCTCGCCAACTCTACTTGCTATCGTGCAAGTCTTTCCACATCTTCATTCAGTGACTTAAACCTATTCACCCACATGTGTTAGGCCTTCAGTCAGGAGCTTGGAGCTCAAAATGTCTTGCGGGTATTCAACTTAGGTCAGTGCTGTGCACTGCCAACTATTTGGATGGGTGATGAACTTAAAAAGACGGATGAGATCACGAAATTCTCCAAAGCGCGCTTTAAATGTCTACAGGAGATTAGCCGTGAAGCCTCCAAGCTGCTGAATATCAAGATGTTGAGCAGGCTCTCTCGATGTGCATGTTTCTTTGAACTCTCCCAGTTTTATGTAGTATATGTCCTGTTTCAATGTCCCCGATGAAAGAATTCTAGCTAGTTTTCAAAGGCAAACACTGCTTGCTGCAGGGATAAGAATGTATTTCCAGCGCTTTATATTTTCATATTAAGCCGATTTAGATAATTTATTTATATTTAATAAATATGTAGATTAAAGACGGCTGAAGAAAAAAATAAATTGTAATCAAACATTTGTCTGCGGGCCTTGGTTTCCCGACCCTTGGTTTATAACATCTGCACGAATATGTTTGTATAAGTTTCAGTTGTTTGTTGATTTAGATATAAATACAGGTCGTTTTTTAATAAATTGTGTAATTTCTTTCTTTCGTATTTATTTTTTACTTTTCTATTACATTTGGGGCCACCTAATTCACTTCGCCTGGGGCCTCCAATTACCTAAAGCCGGCCCTGCGTAGGTGCTCATTTTGCTATCACGTCGGTACAGGGAAAATCACGTCAAAACGGGAAAAGAGTGCACCGGTACCAGGTGAAATGGAAAAATTCCCGCCGTTCGTCTAATACGAAAAAGTTTGAGAAGCACTGTCTTACAATTTATTTAATTTTACATAGCTTTACGCGTGTTACGATATTACAATGCAGTCATACACTAAATAAATACTTTAATGACAAAAAGGTGAGTTGAAACATAATTATATTTAAATAGAAAATAGGTTTAAGGGTGGGGAAGGGGGTCAAAGCTTTATGACGTAATTTTTTAGGTGGGGGGTCTAATTTTTTGCGACGACTTGTGAAGAGGGGGGGGGAGGGGATAGAAATCGGCCACAATCGCATGACGCCATTTATGGACTTCCCCTAAACTGTCAATTAGCATACCAAAACAAAACAATTAAATTATTAACTTTTTTTTTTTTTTAGCTTTGTGATATTCAACTATAATGAATAAAACTGTACTATTATAGACTAATAGTTGTGTCAAGGCTGTGATAGACTATTTTTTTTTATTTCCTTTCAATTTAGTATACGTAGAAATGCAATTTTTTGCATTGGTCTCGCTATTCGTTTGCTGCATTGAGGCCCTGCTCATCATTTTTAGCGCATTTTCGAGATGTCGAATGCGCTATTGCACCCGTTTTGTCCGTCCGTCATCACCCTTGATCACAGCATCCATAAGTCCTAGACCCATGATGTATATATGTTTTTTGTATGTCCTAACCTGCCATTTGTGCATAAACACTCAGTTACTCGATCCGTTAAAAAAAAACCCGTTAAAACTACCAAAAAAGTTTGCGAATCGAGAGGTAACACTGGCGCAGGGAACGGCCGCCATTGCCGGAAGTCGAATACATCATTTTTCAAGCATTAAAGAGTGGTACGAAAACGTGCAAAAGAATTAGTTTTTTTTTTTTGACGTCATTAGAATATGTGTAAAAGTTTAGAGAGTTTTACGTCATCATTTGTGGGGACTTGTAGTTAGATTAAAGAGAAAATAAATTTTTTTAAAATGTAAAGAAATGACTTTTAAATTTAAAAAAAATGTCAAGTATATTCATTACACAAGAAAATTCATAAAAATATGTCTAAAATCTAAACACAATTACTGATAACTACATAATGCTGATATCTAACATAAGTACTGATACATAATACGAAAATGCGCTAACACGTCCTGAGTTCCAAAAGGGACCAGGCTTAACATGATTTTTTGCCTTGTGCCTCGCATACTTTGGGCTGGACCTGCCTTTAAAATTCGTTGGTCCGTGTGCAAAGTAAAAAAAAATAATAATAAAAACTCATGTGCAAAGTTGCACAGCATACATTTTTTGTTTTTTATATAGTAAGAAATTTGCTGCGCAGTAATTCTAAACTGCTGCGCGTCGTCGGTCTGATATCTGCGCGGCCAAGCAGATGAAAGGGAACATTGGTACCAATGCATTTAAGGGCACAAGCACCGCGAAGATAACTGCTGTCGTCAGTGATGAAACAACCTTACATAGCACAAACTGACCATTGGCAGTGCAGATCCCCATAGCTTGGAGGGACAAAAAAAAAACACCTTTGGGCGGTTTTGTAGCGCGCCGTATTAATGGAAACCCACCAGCGTTGTGTAAGGTTTCTTTCAATGGCAGATACCATCGAAGGTTTTCATTGGCCTTAGATGATCCACTATTGGTTATTTAAAAGGTTTTCCTTCCAATATTGTTATGTTAAAAATAGTTCCTTCAATGAAATATAAACCTGTTTTTATTCTATTTATTTATTGCGCACAAAATTTTAATGGGGGGGATGCAAGTTAGGGGCATTTCCGATTACGAGTTTCTAAAGGTGCTGAACGGTTCATAATGTGCAATGGTGCGTACTGTTTATGTTTTTAATGTACCCTACGGGTTTAATTTTAACACACACAAAAAATGAAAACCAACAACAATTTTAAGGCTTACAAGGCATGGTTGACTGGCAGACTGTTTGCCTATCAAAACATGTAGGTCAGGGGCTATCCAGAATTTCCAGGGATTTACACACACGATTTAATGTTCATAATAGTCCTATAATTTTTTGATAGAACAAAGAAAGATAGGCCTACGCAGTTTATGAAAAGATTATATTAATAATTCATTAACTGTTTAACTTGACTTCGCATGCCTGGTTTGCAGCATAGGGTTTGTATAGTATTATAAAAGTGCATTTTATTTAATTTTGTGTGAGTTCAAGTTTTATGAAAGAGGATGCGATCTTACCGACCCCAAAACTAATTTAACTGCCATGGTGAATTGTGCAGCAAAGTTGGGGAGGTATTTTATTGTGCGTTTTTATTATTATTATTTATATTATTTTTTTAAAGGTATTGTATCTTATCTCTAATATACGCTCCTTCTATACAGAAGATTAGTTCGTCCTACGCTTATGTATGGTTAGTTAATCTTGAGATGCTCGATTTTGTTACTGGTAGGAGAAGCCAGAGTCTCGGCTAGTACGTTGATGGTTACGTGTGTACTCAAAGCGTGTTGTATCTGGAATACTGCCTGCCAGAAGGGGCACAAACTTTAACTTAACTTTGTTATTTCCCCTTTTTTCTAAAAAATGAATAAAAAGAAAAAGTAACTCTTTATTGCTAACAAGAGAAAAATGTATCCTAAAATTCATATCCATTCACAAATGTTATCAATGAATACACGAGTGGAAGGGGAGGGGGACGACAGTTCTGTTTAGGTATTTTAATCATCTGTCAAGCTCTCGCCAACGTATCAGGCAGTTCGATAGTCATATTTGTCTCCCGTTATATTATATTATCTCAGCACATTCCGGCGTGATAGTTTTTTGTTTGTTTTTGTTTTGTTTTGTTTTTGAGTGAATTTAAAATTCAGCTTTGAGGTGTTGGAAGTGTTGAAATTTTTTAAATTATCATCCGGAGTCTCCCTAACTCTGAAACGGCATGGTTATGTCATGTACAAGAAGTGACGTAGAAGGGTCCGGTATAGCACCATATTTGGCCAAGTGACCAAGTGCGGAGGCCAGCTATCCGCCCCGGAGAACTCTAAGTGCATACATTTTTATATTTTTAAACGTTCAAGGGTGTAGGCGCAGGGTAAAAGTTGTACTTAGAAGTCCATTGGTTTTAATTACATAAGCAACGTTACTCGGTCAAATCGCTGTTATCATGTGAACTATATTTGTTTTTCTACATATATCCCATAGACACGGCCCGTGATGGGTATAGCCAGTGATAAGCACGACCGACGATAGACCCGCCCTGGAGTAGACCCGCCCACTAGTGGACCCGCCCACTGGTAGACCCGCCCACTGGTAGCCCCGCCCACTAGTAGACGGGCCCCTATGAGAATGGACTACATTGAAGAGTCCCTACTGGACCTGTTATTTCTGGGCCAGCCCCGCGAACGAGCTGATAGTCTACCCTGGTTCTCGGCCATGAGGAGGGCGGTCTTCACACATTTCTGGCTGACCAATTCAGTCACGTGTTTTCAGTTCAACCTCCTGGCATATTGTTTCACCATGGGTTTGTAAGTGTTGTTTAACTAATTTTATCGTCATTTTTCGTGTTTTAGTGTTATCACTATGTAAGTGTGTTTTGGTGTTATCACTATGTTTGTGTGTTTTGGTGTTATCACTATGTTTGTGTGTTTTGTTGTTATCACTATGTAAGTGTGTTTTGGTGTTATCACTATGTAAGTGTGTTTTGGTGTTATCACTATGTTTGTGTGTTTTGGTGTTATCACTATGTAAGTGTGTTTTGGTGTTATCACTACTTATCACTAGTTATCACTATGCAAGTGTTGTTATTTTTTTGTTGTTGCTGTTTTGGTTCGGTTGTTATGTTTGTTTGTTTTAGATTAGCTATCACATTGTGTATGTGGACACATTTTAATATCAACTTATTGGACTATCAATATTTCTTTGAGTTTGTAGAACTATCGACCTACTTGACCTTGTAGGTCTATCACTTTTGGTAGTAGAACTATCACTCTTGGTAGTAGGACCATCACTTTTGGTAGTAGTGCTATCACTTTTGGTAGTAGGACAATCACTTTTGGTAGTAGGACCATCACTTTTGATAGTAGGACTATTACTTTTGCTAGTAGGGCTATCACTTTTGGTAGTAGGACAATCACTCTTGGTAGTAGGACCATCACTTTTGGTAGTAGTGCTATCACTTTTGGTAGTAGGACAATCACTTTTGGTAGTAGGACCATCACTTTTGATAGTAGGACTGTCACTTTTGGCAGTAGGACAATCAATTTTGGTAGTAGGACCATCACTTTTGGTAGTAGGACTATCACTTTTGATAGTATTAGTAGAACTATCATTTTGAGGGGATTATTTTCTTGCCTTTTAATGAATATCCCCGCTCTGTATTCTAAAACGGTTAACTGGAATCATGATGTGATAAGTCACTTTAAGAAAAATAACATTTTTTAGAAGGCTTCAAATTCTGTTAACTTTGCGAACGTTGGAGCAATGTTTTTATGATGTTCTTTTTAAAATAACTTTTAAGCACCATTAACAGATGTCCAAATATTTTTATTGACACATCGTCACCTCACACTCACACACAAAACCAGTTCATTTACTAAAGGGAATGCTACATGTCGAGCATAAGTATATGCTATGACTATGATTCACGTGAGTAACCTTCCAACATCTTACACAAACCTTTACTATCCAAATAGACGCGACACAACAACAAAGCTGCACAACAGCTGCCATGCTTCTCTAAAAATAAAAATACCCCGAAAACGTCATCTAAAAACTCTGTGTCCCTCTGAACAGGTCCTTGATCTTCTGTAGTCAAATCCTTCAAAAGGCAGTCCGCAAAATTAAGGTGAGCGTACAATGTACAGGGCCATGCAAGGGCAGTCGGGTGGTCAACAAATGTGTATGTCAAATTTATGGAGGTGTTGGCATTACCAGTGGCAGGGCTTCTCAAACATTTTAGTATGGGGGAACGGCAATAATTTTGTCCATTGCATCAGGGACCGCTGCACTATTTTCCCTGTACCAAAAAGTTTTTTGGTCCTTTTTTGATATCTTCCGCGGACCGTCAGCGGGTGACCCACGGACCGGCTACGGTCCGCGGACCAACACTTTGAGAAGCAATGATCAGTGGTATATATATATAGATGTTTTGTCGTTTAATTAAATCATTTTTGTGTTATATTTTGCGAGGAAGTTTTATGGTATACGTCTCTAGTAAACGTAGCAATTATTGCGTGTTAATTCTGACGTTATGTATTGTGAAGTTCCGTGGTTGTTCTATGATTATCTATCCTTATCTACTCTCCCCTGTTATTCTGCTCATCACACACTTGGTTAATTATTCTTAAAACACTGTACACTAAGGCAGACTGTACACTTCATTACTTTTAATCACTTAACTTCTGTACATTCATTATTCGTAAATCTCTCTAACACATCCGTCTATCTGCCTCTTCCCCCTACTTCATAACTCCTCACTCTCTCCCTGCGTGTCTCTCCCTCCGTATGTCCGCCAGTCAGTCTCAGTCCGAGCGATAGTCCATTCCAGGCTCCGCCCCCAGACTTTCCTGTCCGACGGTCAACTGTCAATCATCTTGTACCACCCCTAGGTAAGACGGGGGTAGGTGGGTGTACCCCGTCTTGGTCAGTAATCCCCCCTTCCTCTGCTCTGACCCGCTCTCAATTGTCGGCCCTTTCATCTACCGTTCGGCCGAGTATCTCGGTCTGGGCCTACCTGACACCCGGCCAGATTATTTGGTCAGTTTTCGTCTACAAAGCCTCGTTCGTCCTTTGATTCCCAAGTTCGCACCTCTGGTCGTCTGGACTAGCGGCTCTGGCCACCTGGACTCGCCCGGTAGTCCCGCGGCACCTCAAAGGCCAAACATACGCAGCGCCCTAACCGCCCTAAATTCCCCACAGTATATTTGTGGCACAACAATGACAAAGTGAATATTATCTTTAAATAAAATTAACCGCAAAATTATTGTGTTCAATATATTATAATAAACATTATTTTCCCCCTTTTAGGTTCTCCTGTACCACAAACCGTTTTGTTTCTGTTTCTGGACATCTAAGAAATTCAAAAGTAAGTTGCCATGGAAACATCGGCGTAGTGTGGGTTCAATGGTTATGAAATGTCGGGGAAATACAATTTATATGATTTATTTTTTCGTTAAAGTCAATCATACATTTTCAATGTGGAAGTTCCCAATGTCTTCTTACAACGAAATACAATCAAAGACGGGTATACGAATCTAGTTAATTCCCTTGTTTCCAGCTATAAACTCTGAAACAATGTGTATGGTGTGCCAAAGTACGGTTTTAACATGTGAGCACTGACCACATTCCACCCTTGAACAGCTCACCAGCCACCGCCTCAACATTAGGATACGCCTCAGATAGCCCTCGTGTTTTCATCATTATTGAAATATATAAGCGTGTCTCACAACAATCAATGGTTGCCTTCAAATAAATTGATAGCAATGGCAATGGCAATATCCTTTTAGTCTAACCCATAACGACTGTCTCTTGACACTATGAGGTATATTCTTTGCTTTTACAGCAGTTTTGGGTCTAGCTATCTTTTTGAAGACCATATAAGATTGTACTATTTGTTAATTTTTTTTTCTTTCTTAATTCTTATTATATTTTATTAAACTTTAAATGCACATTGCATGAATAGAAACAGAAGACATCAATGTTGAAGGTACCAAAATGAAAAAGAAAATAATAATAAAATAAAAATAAGCGTAGTAATATAACCAGTGGTTCTCAACCGTATAGAAATACAGAGACCACCTATGTCATGTTGAGTAGATAATAATAATAATAATAATGAATTGATAATTTATATAGCGCTGTATCCCAGCTAGGGGCCGGGCTCACAGCGCTTTACGTGGAGATGAAAACACATGTATTAATTAAATAAACATTTATATCGTACTAACCTCATAAATGACAATACGTTATAAATCAGCTGCGCTAATCATTACAAGAAATGATCCAGCCCCACAATGGTGCTCTGGGAATGCAGAACGGGTCTGTCGACATGCAATGCGTGTGAACAGACCTTCTTTGTCATGGGACTGCATTCATTCCGGGTAGTTTAGGAAAGCTCAACCACTCGTTCCCTATTGGACAGTGTAAGGAAGGTGTACGATAGCTAGACATTCACAAGTATCTCTGAAAACGCGCTAACGGTACTAACACACCAAACAATTCTCTTTCTCTCTACATTTTCATTCAATAAAACTTCTTTTGATTATTCTTCCCCCCCCCCACCTCCATCAATCTCTCACCTGATGCACAATCTTCTCCAGTTGTCGGCCTAATCGCATCCTACGTACGGGCAAGTGTGTCGTGGTAAGTACAGAGCTGGACAGTGAGCCACATCCGGACCTTGCACATATTACAATTACATAACTCCGTTAAAGAGGGCGGGTGGGTGGGTGTAATGTTTGACTTTGGGTAGCGATATGTTATCGGGAGAATGGAGTTAAGTCATATAATATTAATAACAATTTTTGTTTTGCATGTTCTTGCCTAAAGGCCGTCCATAAATGACGGCATGCACCTTGTGTGGTGTGTGTGTTGGGGGGGGGGTAAAACATTTGTGACGAGAAGGAGGGGGGATTAAGAATGTGATGTCACTTCAAAACACGCAAATTTAAAATGAAAGTTTCATACATGGCGTTGGCATACTATTTGATGTAAAAATAAATACAGACAAATTCAAGTGGGGGCCCGGGGGAATTTCGAATTAGGACCCTCTCATAGCTACGCCGCTGCTTTACACACGTGTTCAACTTCAAATTGTGTAAAATTTAATAAACCCTTGAATGAATACAATCAAACATTGTATATTTACTGTCTTTATATTCATTTTAATATTCATCCAGTGCAACTACTGATATAAAAACTGTTTCAGGCTCCTACACTTCAGACTGATAGCTTTCATGGTCGGGGGGCCGAGCAGCCAGACAAGTCTAACACGATGCTCAACCTCCAAGTCCATGCTCCAATCCGATCACAGCTCCATGACCAGGAGACACGCCCCCAAATCCACCGCCCCGGTTTCGCCCAGCATGAAACCCACCCAGCTGCGCAAAGCCCTGCACAAGATCCTGTCAAAGGGTAAGATACAGCGACCGCAGTCGAGTAAAGACAGCCAGTCAGATAGACACAGCCTCAGAGACACTGCGGACGTGAGGTCGCAGAAGAGACGTGCGAGGCAGAACACGATGCCAGTGGTCATCGACAAGTTCAAGGGGGTGATGTGTCTCGTGCCTGATCACTTAGAGGACCAGCTCACGTTCTCCCAGGGCGATGAGCCGGAGGCGGTGCGTTCCCGTGTCAGGAAGCTGACCACGCAACGCGAGAGGGTGGTGCATGGGAGGGAAACGACAGAGGGATCCGAGACGGAAGGGAACGTGCTGTCGTCATCAAAGATGGGCAACGAGACGAGCATCACGAGTGTCACGGTCGAGGAGGCCACGACCGACCTCATGTCGGGCAACGTGCGGGTCATCCGGCACAAGTACGTCACCCAGACCGAGAAGTCCTCGGCCAGGGCTGTTGAGTCCGGCAGTTTTGTTAAAATGAGTCGGGAAAACCCGCTCATCTCTAGCTGCGTCGCCGATACGACAGTTTCTACTTCTGACGGGGAAACCAAAGAGCGAGCCAGGACAAATTTTAAAAATGAAGACAGCTCAGACCCACGGCAGGGGGCAAGTCAGCCATCCGTCCAGTGTTGCCAAGGTTTCCACGACCTTCCTGTCTTGGGTCAAGCCGAACCCGAGGTCACGCAGAGCTCACGAGTTGTCATGACTGGGACAGGCACGAAGAGAAGGAGAGAGAAGAGAAAAGAAATTGATCTGTGCAAAGAGAGGAAGCAACACGACGTTCGCAGCTTGTCGGAACAGAATCTCGAAGAGAGGAAACGAAAGACATCTTACTCTAAGACCAAACGACGGACAGGACCACAATTAACAGACGGCGAGAGCAGCATGTATGTGAGAGGTGGCGAGGACGCAGTCTCTGAAAAAAATAATAAAAGTTCTACACAGAGTGAGCGGGACGACAAAAAGAAATTGCCGTGTGCAAAAGCCAGTGCCAGTGAAAACGGCAGCTCCGTTACGGGTGTCGGGGAAGTGGCGCGCTCGAAGTCCTCCCAGGAGCTCTGCAGCAAAAATTTTAGCACGCCGTCCCACTTCGAGCACGACAGCAGCAACTATCAGCACAACATCACGTCGACCCCGCTAATCAAATCACGGGGGAAGCTCGAACACCCAAACGTTTCTGGGTTCCCCAGCGGTTCTGAAAGCGCCGAAAGACCCGGGGTCGGGATTTTAACCAAGGAGACCTCGAAACCCCTCGACACCACACCCAGGTCGGAAGACTACCCCAAATGGGGGTCGGAAACGATGAGTGATGGGGCTCGCAAAAAGGCTCTTTACGGCGCCCCGGAGGCTAAGCCGCCCCCTGGGAAACCATCGCCTCGTAAAACGCTACACGAAAAAGAGTTGCCCGACAAAATGTTGGCGGATTTCAAACCGCCTGATAGCAAACTGCGGACCAACTTGTTGGCAGACACCACGTTGTTCAGTAAATGCCCCCGGGCGAAGTTGCGCCCCACGGGATCGAGCACGGACTTTAAACTGACGTCTGTTTATCCAACGAATTTTATGTCCGTTTTCGGGAAGAAAAACGTGTTCGAAGATTACATCTCATCAGAGCAGAGGCAGTTGTCAAGAGTTATAAGTGGACTTAAATTCGACGTCACTTCCTTAATGCCGTCCCTCGAGCGATGCCCTCCCCCAGTAGATGCGCCAAAGGATGTATCAACTCCAGTGAATGGTCTGAACCCCGACATTACGACAAAATTCCATCATCAAAGCACAGATGAAAACCCAACAGCGGGAACTATCGTGAATCTTAAGAGAGAGCCTGCAAAGGAGAGACGCAAAAAAGCTGTAATGACAGTGGACTCAAAAGTTGTGCAGTTCGACCTGCTCGGTGACGGCGGGCGGAGAGTTTCCGAAGCTGATCAAATACTGAACGACGCCGAGTCTATCATAACGACCACGGTAGAGGACACAAAGTGCTACCCAGAGCAAGGGTACAAAGGCCCCAGGGAATACGAGGCCCTGCAGCTCAGGCGACAGAGAGCCACAGGGGCTATTCGCAATAAAATAGGGGTCAGAAAATACCAGCCTTACACGAACCCGAGGCTGGCGAAAAACGAGACGACAGTGTTTGGTCAGCACAGGTGGTTCTCCAGCACAGCGCTGACGCAGAGCAGCAGCAGCATGAAGGAAACCAAGTCTAGTAACGAAACGAAAGACGAGATTATAGAAGAAACCGGAGGGGATGCCATGAATGAAGCGCCAATCAGACGCAGCACGTGGAAAGGAGACAACGTGACACTGGAGACGGCCAAAAGATCGACAAAACAACATCCTCGTTTTATACTTAGCAGACCAAGAATCGACCATAATTCTAAAGACCCGTGCGAGACAAACGGCCAGGAAAGCTCAACGGATGAGAAAGAACTGAAAAATTTCAAGAGATGCAAGGCAGATCCCATCAAAGACAATAAGACTAGAAAGAAATTTCATAAGACGTATTCCACAGACTCATCCAGCGACCGAGACCATCCGGCACCTTGGCGAATTAATATGGAGGGTGGCGTCAAATGTAAACACAGTATGTTCTCAACAGCAAAAATTCGTATGATCGAAGCTCTACCCGAGGAAAACTTGGGATCGTTGGGAGCGGAGAAATCATCACGCGGGGCGAGAGCAGAAGAAGGCCAGCTAAAAGGTGAAGAGAAAAAAGCCTTCGATTCTCCCGACAATGATCGGGGGCGACCCCTTTACAATAATGATCAGAAGAGGGATCATGGGATGGGATCCAACTCGACACTGTCAGTCTCTAAGCAGACGACCGCGTCAAAAAGGCAAAGTGATGACGCGACGAGCTGCGCATCGAAGAAGCCGAGAAAAGAAGTGGAGAAAAAAAAAAAGATGGAGAGTAAACAAGTCGGATTCAAGTCAAAGGTCACCCGACATGTAGTCAGCGAGACGTTGACGAGCCCGCGAATAGCTAAAGGCGATGGGTTTAAACCTCGCGTGGCTAAGACCGAAGGGGACCTGTTGGAGCTGAGGAGAGAACGAGAGAATAAGCTGAACCGCGAGGGTATATCCCACACGAGGCTGACTGGCGAGAAGGCGAACACGATGGCCGGCGTCACAATCAGAAAGAGAATTAAGAAGATCTTGAGCTCCAACAAAGACAACGTCGAGCAGCCGGCCCCGGAGGTGAATGGGAGGTCAAAGATCAGCAGGATACCGATCTACGTCGGGGCTTCTCTTACCAAAAGTTTGTCAGCGGTCAACAACAGGCGCGGCGCTTGTTCAATGGCACAAAACGCCACGAGATCTCTGACCAACCACGCAGGCCAACATCAAGCGATGGTCAGCAAAGATCTGATTGCAAGACAAAGTCATCTCAAAGTTTCAGGAAATGAACCCGTTCAGAGAGTCGCGACAACAGCAGCGAAGAATTCCGGTCACGAGTTCACGCGAAAATGCAGCGCGCACCGATTAGACAAAAAGAGAAATTGTGAAGAAGCCAGAAGTGCCAAGCCGGTCGAGAGTGATCTGAAAATGTGTCAACATTTCGAAGAAAACAAATCGACGTTTGGCCAGCTGACTTTAACGGGAGCCGACCAAGAGCTGAAGGCCGTGCTTCCCATGTTGATTGACCACTCCAAGGACTCCATCATCATCATAACACCCGACACCAAAATAAAGCAGCTGACCAGCATCATCGACAAGGTCGGTCAGTTGCAACCTGTCGGCACCGGATCCGGGGTTCAGGTCAAGAAACGTGGTCATGAGGACGATGTCGGCCAAGCTGACGACAGGAAACCTCTGCGCGACACGTGCACAGCGCACGGAGCGAGACATCAGAGATTATCCGTCACGGATGAGAAAGGCAGGGCGCTGAAATCTTCCATGGCCAGAGACGACGCTTATGATAACGAGGGTGTCATGCTGGGGAGCTCGATCAGCGGCTCGGGCCTGGGGGACGAAGATCTGCACTCGCACATCGCCAACAAACGGCTCCGTCACATCTGCAGCCCCGAGGCGTGCCGGCTGTGCGGCACCCACACCCAGGACAACACCACGTGCGAGATGGGGAAGGTGGACCAGATGACGTCGCACCAGCAGTACACCATGAACACGCAGAAGCTGCTGTTCAGGCGAACGCTGACACGGCAGGACAACCTCAAGGTGCCCTACGATTACGAGGACGCGGCGCTTGACCAGAAGGACGGTCAGATCAACGAGTATTTCATCATGCACGATGCTTACAGAGTCTTCAAGCGCAGGAAAAGCCCAGTGGTGGCCAAGGATGATTTAACCGTGGGCTACGTCAACGATAAGAATCTGCAGTCGGACGACGATCGAGTTTCTGGCATGAGCTCCCCTCTAAGCAGCGCGCTGAAGGTGAGGAAAGAGCGCTGCCACCACCAAACCAAGCTCTCCATCAACAATGAAGATTTAGCCCCCGATAAAACTAAGAAGAGAAAGAAAAAATCCAACACGTCGATTAAAAGCTCCGAATCGCGGACCGTGAGGAGCCTGGGGATTCTTTCCCCCGTGCAGGTAGAGACTGAGCCACTGCTGCCGGACGACGCGAAGGATGACGACGACGAAAGTGACGTCATACAGGTCGTCACCTACGAAGACTACCACTGCCGCTCCGAGAGCACGACAGCGCCACCTGGCGAGAGCCCGAGGATTATGAGCAGCCCGGTTCCCGGGTATCAGAGGAACACGAGGAGCTACAGCATGAAGATTGCGAAGGAGTCTCCACAGAAGGTAGGAAGCAGGCCGGCCCACAGCGACTACATTATTGACCCGGAGGTGCAGCACTATCGTATATCGAGGATAACCAAACGGAAAAACCCGAATCCCGCCAACGAGGCCCCCGCCAAGCACGAATTCGGTACAAACGTGCCCACCAAGCAGTTTCCACAGGACCGGCAATCCAAATATCGGAATGCCATGTCTGTCAAGAAACCCACGCACGTACCGGCAAAACAGACACGGGGAACCATAGGGGGGAAAGCGAATGTTGGCACACGATTTGACGAGGACGAAAAGAAAGGATGGAGAGCACAAGGAAAACTGTCTCACTGCCATCACGAGATGTACACCGAGTCAAGAGACAGGCACCGGAAAGAGGCGCAGGCCATACCAGACGATAGAAAATACGGGGAAATCTTACACAAGGCCGGGGAGACCTCCCGCGCATGGGCAAAGATGAAATCGGGGGATGGCCCAAAAGTCAGGGAGACGAGATTAAAACAAGTAAGTGGCGCGGGTCATCACCAGGGTGACATTGTTGTCGATAAAAACCGCCATGGGACTAGACATAACATTGACAGAGCAACGCGCAGGACAGCTGACGTCACCATGGATGCGGCCGGTCGCAAGGTCCACGAACCCTCAGCCGCCCCGCGGGGACGGAGGGCGCCAAAAGAGAGCCAGGATGGCGCCACGGATGGGACTATTGACAAAAATGACCCAGAGACTTTGAGGGTGAATCCGTTTTACCTGAAACGAAACTTCGCCAAGCTCAAAAACCCGTTCGCCACCATCACACGCCAGAAGGCCAACCTGCGCGTGCTGGATGAACTAGAGAACAAGCAGCACGTTCACTACGAGCCGAAACCTTACAGCGAGGAACCAAAGCCGCGGCAGCGCGTGGACTTCACCAGGAGAGATGCCGCAAACAGTTTTTTGAAAGGCTCCGTGGACAAGCAAACGGACAACCTCCTGAACGGCAGCGCGACGGGGACCGCCAACATGGACCGCATCACGTGCATCCCGTCGACAGTCCGTGTCAAACAGACCAAGACCAGCTTACAGCGTCAGCGGAGCAGCCACCTCCACCACGATATATCTCAGTACATGAACTTTGCTTGGCAGGCGGATGAAAAAGTCACCAATCAGAGGAAAGGGCAGAACAATCTCACGTCCTCTAGGGTAGAAGACGACGGGAGATCATTCGATGACGGCAATGTGTTTGTTAGCTCCCCTTATCCCGCTGACCAGAAGTTTGACCAGAAAGACACGACGCACACCCTGCCCCGTGAGACCTCGCCGAGGACTCGTAGAAAAAACACGGACAGCTCGGGGGATCACGTGGCAGAACAGGCCACGAGTAACGTCATGTTTGTGTCCAATAAAAGCCCGAGAAAGACTAACTCCCAGATACGGGAGCCGAAACAGAAGTCTCCGTCATATGAGAAACATGAACGGGATTTCACTAGGGCTGGAAGAGTACACTATAGAAACGGACGGCGTGTCCTGCCCAAGGAGGAAAACGATACCGAGGCTGTAATCGACACACATAGCTCGAACATTGAATTTTTCCGCGACAATGGGCCGACTAAAGATTTCGATTATTCAACGACCATGCCCTCGACAGAGGCAGAGATGTGGTTTCACAACGATGCGAAGGCGAAGAAGAAAGCATCCGAGAAATCAAAAAAGATCTTCCGGCAGCAGGCCACGGCTCAGAACAAAGTCTCGCGCAAAGCGTCAAACCACGCCCTCGGCTCAACCACGAGAAAATGTGAGAGCAATTCAAAGACCCTCCACTCGATAACGAGCGAGCCCAAGTCCTGGGGCCTGAACAAGCAGAGAATAGCCCAGAACGTACGGGCCGTGCTGAGCAGCGCAGACTTTGAGAAGGTCTGGAAGAGGATAGAGACGACGAAATCCGAGACGGGCGTCATCTCGTCGGAAGATCAACGGTGGATAGTAAACCAGCTCCTCCTCGGCGGCAAGGAGTCGGTTCCGAAATCCAACTCGGAGCCTCAAGGCCGAGATGTCACAAAAGTTAACGATACTTCGTACAAGATTATCCATGACAAGGTTCACAAGCCATCTCGGGGTGTGAAAGTTGAAACCAACGACGAAGTAACGGTTCGAAAAAACGCAGAGAACACGGCCAAGGAGGCTGCTAAAGAAAAGAAACAAAAGAAGTTCACTAGACCCCCACCGGAGAATACTGATTATTTTAGCGATTTACGAAAGAACGGCAACTCGTCCCCGCACTCTAACCCTACAGCGCTGGTCCTCACCGGGCAGAAGCTTTACGGGAATTCAATGTCCGATAGAAAAGACGATGAGTTGTCGAAAGATTTTTTCTCGGATTTTGGCGCGAAACCCTCGTATCAGCACCGCGACGCGTTTAAAAAACTATTGCAGGCCAAGGAAACAGAGGCGGCAACTAGATCAGAGAACACCCTCGATGACGTCTCTCACGACCAGACAAATACCTTCCCCGGGAGACACAAAAGAAAACGTTCCCTTGCGGACGGTCACAATGAGGCAGCGTGTGGGAGGTCTGAGTCACAGAAGTACCTGAAGCCGGCGACGGAGCCCGCCAGATCAACCGCGCTGTCAACCTTCATGGATGACATCAGCACATGGGTCGGTCACTCGAGGAAAAGCAAGCCGCAGATAACAATGAGCTCTCATTTTTCCCAGCCCGTCCTGTCGGTGACTGCAAGCACTTCTAACGTACAGAGCGCGGGGAGAAACACGGAGGACGCCGCGGAGACAATTGATGTCGATATTAAACCGGAGTTGACGGAGGACATGACTGGTGAGAATGTAGAAGAAGAGGACGCGGTCAACAGCGCACCGAAACCGGACAAACCGTTCCGAAGTCCAAAGTCTATGACGGCTGTCGGCAACGCCGCGAACTTATTTACTCAGGCGTGGAAGAAGAAATCCTCGTCGGTGCTTGAAATTAATTTGGGAACCATAGAAGAGGAAGTGGCCTTCCCGAAGAGTTCATCTCCCACTCAAACGAATGAGAAAGTGTCAGCAACTAGATTATTTGACACTGCTATTTCCAAGGAGGTCGCGTCGAACAGCGCAGGGGAAACTCTGAGCCACTCGAAGATGAATGAAATTGAACGCCGCCGTGAGAAAATGAATGAAGCCGCTATCTCTCTGCTTGAGGAATGCCTGCTCCTGTCAGCCTCTGGCGCTCGGAGCCCAACCGACGCGAATGTCCATCAGTCCACGAAAGGACCTGCTAAGGGTCAAGCGGCGTCCCCTGTCTGTCGGCCCAGAGATGGCGGAAACAGAAAGAGCAAAGAGGCGAACCCCTCGTGTGACTCGAGGAACTCGATGTGGAGGTTTGAAGACTCACCTAGCACGGCCGATATAGTGATCAGCTGGCTGGCGCAGACGAACGACACCGAGTTGTCAATTGGTAGACTGACGGATCAGGACCTGAGCAACGAGCACGCGGAGTCGTCAAGCAAGCACCAGGTGAAGTCAGAAGACGATCTGTGTCTTGGCAGGGCTAACGAGGAAAATTTAAAGCAGAAATCTACAACCGGGATTACGTTACAAAATGGGGCCAGTAAAAGTAAAACAGAGGAAGTGAAGACGGATCCCTTAGCAGAGAGGATCAAGCCAAGAAAGCGGGTTAGGGCGGTCGAGAAAGAAGCACTGAAGGCGATCAATGACATGGGCCCGGCCTGGTGGCTAAAGCAAGTGGAGACCCAAGGTTCACATTTTCCAACCGTTCAGAAAAACGTGAGGCCAATAAAAGCCCAGGGCAAAGAGGAAACGGCCAAAGGCCCGGGTCAGAAAACGACTAAAAGTATCATGCGAGGTCGTGGTGTTAGCCGTGATCGCTCAGCGTGGCCCCAGGTCACAGAATCTAAAATATCAGCATGGAAGAGGGCGGCCAGGAAGCGAGTGGAGCCCATCGCGGATCAGCATCCCTCAAGCCAGGGAACCAACGCTGACTCGGCTCCGGGCAATGACGTGGACACAGGGGAGGGTAACCCGCCTACCAGATTCGAACAGGTGAGTTCTCAGCACAAGATCACGCCGAACAAGTCTCTGTCGAAATTCGGGAACAAGGACCAGCGGTTCAAGGATGACGCGATCGATCGATCCGACAAAAGGATCCGTTACAGGGGCTCTCACCCCATGCTCCCGACGCACTCCACCCGACACGGCAGCAGCAAGCAGAGCTCCAGTCTACAGTTCTTCTCCAAGTCCGATTCTTCAGCTGGGAACAATCGAGGCCCCTCGGGAAAAGATCAAAGCGACCACCGGCACGCGGCGAGAAACGTCACGGAAAACAACAATCTGAAAGGTTTTAGTTTAGACCAGTGCAAATCTCAAGACATGACGAACGAAGATGAGTTTTTAAACAGCCCGAGTGCGAATTCTTACCCACGAAGCCTCCATGTCGTGGACTGGCGGTCAGCGGTGAGGTCAAGCACTTCAAATCTTGAGATCACTCTGTGTGGACCACCCCACGTTGTATGGGGCGGCTCTCGGGAAACTCAGCTCGTCAACGGCCTTTCGAAATCAGAGGCGTCGACCTACAGCCTGGTTAGTTTAGACTGGTACAAGCCACTGACCACGCCAGTCAGGTCAGCCAGTCTCACGGAGGAGGTCAGCAAGTCGGATATGACGCACTCAGGTTATCAATCTGACAGCCAAGCGGTGTCCTGTTATCAGTCTTCGCGCCTGGTAAGGAACAGCAGCCCAGAGACATGCTCTACTTGGAACACGAAGCCCGCCAGATATGAAATGAGCAACGAGAGTCAATATTCTCTCGCCGATGAAGACTTGATGCCAGGGAGCAGAGGAGGAAAGAATGGAGAAGAATGTAATGAGGAGGAGGAGGTGACTACAACTAAAAGTGAACATGATTACATTGAATCGCCTGTGAGTCCTGTTTTCAACATGGAATATCGAACAAGTCCTTTTGAACCGCTGTTAGATGAATGGGACGGGACCACAAATTGTAGAGATGTTGATGCACCTTCAGATGTCTATTCCGAGAAATCTCTTCAATCTCGCAAAGTTGTTTGTGGTTTCAAGGGAAGAGTCAAACGACCGAGTGTATGCAGCAGCGTTTCTTCCGGGGACGCATTGATGTCACCTACATTAGGACATGAGTTGAAATTTAACCTCGTTTTGAACACGAACCAGGAGAAAGAGGCGAAGCTAGAAGAAGGTTCGACTGAAAGAAGCGAAAGTCTCTTACCCCCCATTGAAGTACAACACGAAGAAGACGTGCGAACTGATGAAGAGGTGAACAGCAGCGATGACCGATGTGAATGCTCGTGGGCTGAGGATGACTGCCGAGGGGATCTGGATAAAAGAACGAGAGATGAGAACGACTCACCGTTTGACCGCAGCACAAGCCGCGGCACAGTTGATGACCCTGACGTGAGTCCTAGGATTAACGTGGACAACCATTGCCGGACAACCGATACGGAGTCTCACACTAACCAACTTGCCGCCCCCGAGATTTCCGACACCGAGTGCCGTGCCACAGGCCATCATTCAACGTTGGACCACACGCCAGAACCATCATCCCGTTGTGACGTCCCTTTGACGTCATCGCAGGAGAGCCCGGTAAAGCCGTTGTGCGGATTCTCGTACCTTTACAACCATAAAACCGCCACCTTCGACTCGCCCACCGAGGTGCCGTCGACTACCTGCCGCCCTGTTTTACTTCGAGTGCGACCGCCCAAAGCGAACTCGATGGTGGGGCAGCTGGTGAAAATGTTTGAGAACCGACTTAAGTTTCGACAGCGACCTGACGTAACCTAATAGCCACGTGATCTACTAGCCACGTGACCTACTAGCAAAGAGACATAATAAAAACGTAACCTACATAGGTAACCGACGGGGGAAGTATTTCCAAATGGTTTAAATCAAAACGGTGAATGACGTCAAAATAATGGGAACTAACTTCTTTTCAAGATGAGTTATCCTCCCAATAATTATCAATTACTTCCCTGTAATTTGACACTGAGATGAAGTTCGACAATTCATGCACACAACACTTTGACATAACGACAGCTGGACGAACTCGATAAAACTGTTTAGAGATACCAACATACACACGATCATTTTATTTGAACCATTCAGCAAACAGATTGACATTGTAGGGGGCGTACTTTCAGATCCAATTGAAATAAAGCGTATAAGACATCGTCATTGCTAAATGTACTTCGACTTGTTGCAGAATTATCAAGAAACAGATATGATGAATACATGTCAACTGAAGTCAGTGCAAGGAATGCGATCTTTTGGAACACTGCCCAACGTGTACTTTGACAGGAATTCCCCTTAGCTCAAACAGGAGTACACAAATAAAATAACAAATTAAAAAAAAACAACAACAACAAATTAAGCTGTATTTGTATTCCATATTTTCTTTTTTACTTGTTCTGTCGTTGAATTTTTTATGTCGTCTTACCAAAGACAATCTGTGGTCGAGTGGCAAGCGCACTCGATTGGCGTATCGATGGTTACCAGTTCGAATCCATGCGAAGGCAAGGATTTGTTCCTGCGGCCTAAGGAGTCAAATGAGTCACCCAGTTAGTACCTAACTTAAAAATAAATAGGCGGGTGGGTAATGCGTGGAACCCTCATGACTCATGGCCGTGCCCTGTGACCGCTGCATCACTTGCCAACATGGTCTGTCATGGTCTGTGGACGCATAAAAGGAGCGTCTGTGTATATAAGATAAGATAAGATCTATTTTATGGGTCTCTGAATATAATTTCCCCCCGTAAGTTCTTTTTTACTTTATCGATAACGAGTAGTAGGGAAAATGATTGACTTTGTGCAAAAAGTTATGTTTTGACAAATATCGACAGGAGTCGTAAACACCCAGCTAATGTTGCATATTACATAAAATATACAAGAAAGCTTGAGGGGGGGTGTCTCACTCCCACTTCATTATTGTTGCAAAATTTGTTTAGTCTTGACATCCGGTAGCGATAATTTTTTAAAAATATATTGATAACATAAATAACTAATTGAGGGAATATTCACAAGATCACACTCTCCTCGCAGGGGACAACAATTCCCCTTTTACCTGTTAGTTTTATTTTATGTACGTTTGAACGGTGGGTGTGTATATAGGAACGATTCGAACATTGTCGGGAGTTGTCACCTTTGTCTTCGGGACAGGCCCATGCGATTTTTTAAATATTTTCGAAACAAAATTTTAAAAAAAGAAACCAAAATAAAAATATTTAGAAAAAAGTTTTAAAGATACCACGTTTTGTGAACTAAACAGAAGAAAATAAACTAAAAACGTCAGGCGCATTCGGCTGAAATTTGGTCTATTAATGCTATTACATTAAACTTTTCAGTTTCAAATTCCTCCACAGTCTATATATGATACTTCATTTAATTTCAGCCGAATGCGCCCCACGTTTTTAGTTTATTTTCTTCTTTTTAGTTCACAAAACGTGGTATCTTTAAAACTTTTTTTTTAAATATTTTTATTTTATACTTTTTAGTTTTCATTTAAGTAGAATTGAGTACTATAATTAATGAAATATTAAATTGTCATGTGAATCAAGTATGCATGCAAAATTTCATCAAAATTGGATGATCAGAAGTGGTTCAAAAAAGGAATTCAATTTTTGCCCCGGAAAGACAGACAAGAAAGCAAACTAAGAAAAACGTGGTAAATAAAAATATTTAAAAAAAAGTTTTAAAGATACCACGTTTTGTGAACTAAAAAGAAGAAAATAAACTAAAAACGTGGGGCGCATTCGGCTGAAATTAAATGAAGTATCATATATAGACTGTGGAGGAATTTGAAACTGAAAAGTTTAATGTAAAAGCATTAAAAGACCAAATTTCAGCCGAATGCGCCTGACGTTTTTAGTTTATTTTCTTCTTTTTAGTTCACAAAACGTGGTATCTTTAAAACTTTTTTTTAAATATTTTTATTT